>JAKRZT010031424.1:0-18560 GCA_029582215.1 Solanum sparsipilum
GCTAAATAAGTTTCCGGTAACTTCCGAAGCACATTTTTAAGAACTTTTGGGTCAAATTCAAATATAATCATTTCATTAAGTTCTCGACTCCAAACTCACATGTGAGGCTCTAGTTTCACTCTATCATTTTCCGAGTCGTTACAAATATATAAACAACCTATTCATCAAATCCATAAATGCGGCCGGAGCATTAGTGAAACTAAACGACATTACAAAAAACTCATTATGATTGTACCAAGTTCGGAAAGATATCTTTGAAATGCCACCTTCTTTCACCCTCAATAGGTGATAACCCGATCGGAGGTCAATCTTAGAGAAGTTGCTTAACCCTTGATGTTGGTTTAAAAAATTGTCTATCCTTGGTAGGGGATATTTTTTCTTAATGGTCACTTTGTTCATTGGACAATAATCAATACACATATGGAGTGAACCATCTTTATTTCTCACGAACAAAATTGGAGCACCCTATGGGGAGATACTCGGTCGGATAAAACACTTATCCAATAAATCTTTCAATTGCACCTTAGTTCCTTAATTTATGCCAGATCCATATGATAAGGAGGAATAGAGATAGGTTGCGTATCTAGAAGAAGGTGAATATCAAAAACCCTTTCGGGAGGTATACCGGGCATATCATCTAGGAACACTTCCTGAAACTCTTTTACAATGGGGACCAACTCAAGAGTAGAGGCCTAAAAATCTATATTTGTCACCCTAACTATATGGTAAATGCAACCCTTAGAAATCATCTTTCTAGCTTTCAAACAAGAAACAAATTAACCCTTAGGAATATAATTTCCCCATTTCAACTCTAGGATAGGTTCATTCGGAAACTGAAACTTGACTATACGGGTTCTACATTCAATAGAAGCATAACATAAATGCATCAAATCCATACCAAGGATAAAATCAAAGTCTAAAATATCAAGCCCTATAAGTTAAACTTTAGTACCTCTATGGGACAATGAGACTAGACACTTTCTATACACCCTAAAAGCCACTATAAAATCACCGACAGGAGTATATCGAACCTCATAGCCACATATAGCGTCACAAAAGACAAGGTTGCACTGGGGTTAAGTAAAGCTTAAACATCAAGTTGGAAAACATTAAACATACTGGTTACCACATCGGGAGAACCCTGTTTTTCACCACGAGTCTAAAGTGCATAGAATGGGCTTTTATTTGGAGAACTAGATCCTAAACTACTAGGTGGATCTTGTATAGCTTCTCTCCGTTAAGCTATAAGAATTTGGCAATCCCTTATTTTGTGATTGCTTTTTCCACAACCAAAGCAACCATCCGTGCCGGCTAAGCACTTTCCCTCATGCTTCCTTCGACATCTACCACATGTAGACATTGAGAATCCAGTACCATCCCTTTCTTGAGAATTAGGGTTAGGCACCTTATATTTTTTGAATTTAGGAGAGCATTGGAGGAACCTTGACAAAAAAACTTTGGTCGAAACTTTGAACGACCATGTTCATCTCACCATGAGAGTGAGAAGCTCCAATTACTAGTTTTTGCCTTCTATGGCTCCCTAGACATTTCTTTTAGTTTCTCCTATTCGATTTATTGAGCATGAACCATGAGACGAGAAATGTCCATATCATTTATGAGCATTGCGGTAAGGCACTCTTTAACAACAATTTTGGAAATTCGTGAGACAAACTTACTCATCCTTGCCCTAGGGTTAACTATCATAGTGGGAGCATATCAAGCTACTTTTGTGAAATTCAAAGCATATCTCTTCACACTCATATTTCATTGACGATGGTTGATGAACTCAAGTACATATGCCTCCCTCACCTCAAGGGGAAAGAACATATCAAAGAAAGAAACTTTGAAATTTTCCCAATCAAGAGGCCCCGCATCTTCCTTTCTTCCTTCTTTCCATTGGTTGTACCATATTTGAAAAACACACTTAAGTTAATAAGCATCCAATTCTGCCGTTTCCACTAGTGTCACTCCCATGGTCATCAACACCTTTTAAACCTCATCAATGAACTCTTGAGGGTCTTCTTCAACCTTAGAACCTTGAAAGTCTAGTGGATTCATCCTGGTGAAATACCTTATTCTAGAGACGTCGTACCAACATTTGGGTTCACGGGAAATACAACCTCTCGATTGGCTTGGGCCGTCATGACTTGAGCTAATTCATGAAAAGCTGCCCCAAAGTTTTCATTAGTGATTTGTTCGACCAAAGGGTCAATCGGAACTTGAGGATCTTTAGGAGGAGTTTCTCGTTTTACATTCTCTCCCACATTCTTTTTAGCATAAGCTCTTTGAGTAGGCATATGTTGTAGAGCATTGAGTAAGGATTAAGAGACAGACATTATAGAGTAGGAATCTATCGCACGACTTTAAAGTAATGAAAGAAGTGGAGTTTCCTAAATATCGTATAGCTTCTTAGTCATAAGTATGGTGCTCTTTAAACTCATGAATAAGACTCTACTCGACGTGGCTTATGAGACTTCCTAGGACCTTTCTAAACCTTGTGTACTGATAACAATGTTTATCACGACCCAAAGTAGCCCCTACGCATAACATGGCGTACAAGACCCTGAGATGCCCCATACAAGCCAATCAACTTTCATCAAACAAGATAATAGAAATATAAGATTTCCAAACACAATTTAAAATGAGGCGGATGTATAAATAACGTCTGAAAGCAGTCTAGTACGTAAAAAAAACTCGGGTCGTAGCCCATACATCTAGTCCAAAACTGAAATTAAATGACATAAGGAAATAAAATATCGATTCTCTGAACATAAGGACTACCCAATCTTCAAGGATCTACTAAAGATCCCTTGCCAGGAGAGCTCGAACCTGAAGTTTCGTACCCTACATTTTGATAAGAAATGTAGGCAAGAGTATCTGATAGTACAAAAATGCATTAAGTATGAAAGCCATTCAGAAAACATTTGAGTTCATGTAAAAAGGACATTTTCATAAACATGCAATGACCAAGCTAAAACACGAGGTAAAAGAGTTAAACAACATATGTCATAAGAACATGGTCAATGCAAGCTAACATTTGTAAAACATTCGTGAGATACTTCAATAAGTAACCTTAGTTCATTATTATGGGAGTTTACCTTTAACCGAAATATAAGCCCATGTGAGCTATAAACACAGAATCAGGTGTCTTCCCCCACACTCAAAAGGGGTGTCCTACTTGCAACAATAAGACCATGAACTTCTAGCTTATGTGGATCCACTAGCTAATGTCTATCTAAAACAATCATCCTATGGGGTCATATAGGTTTGCAAGATTGCAACCACCCATTTAGGTGAAAAGAGTACGATGTTTTCATTGTCCTGAAGGGGTTCTACAATTGCTTCATTCAAGACTTCTCCAGTAGTCCTTTGGTTTGTTCTTGGCCAAAAGAAGGATGAAGTTGTTTCATCTTGTTTACTATGAAAGAAAAACATTTGATGTGTCTTAGAAAACTACACAGTGACAGATCAAGAGTTTTTAGTGGCGGTGTATGCATTTAAAAAGTTCTTAGGAGAACTTTTGGGCACCATGGTTGTAATGCATACGGACCATGTTGCAATATGATACTTGATAAAAAAATAAAGACGGGAAAACAAGGTTGTGACAATGGGTTTTATTGCTTGAGTAGTTCAACATTGAATTTAAAGATCAAAAAGGTTTTTAAAATCATCTGGTGGACAAGTTGTCCCACCTTGAATCTAGTGTGATGATTTCAAGGTAAAAGGACATTAACAAGTCCTTCCCCAACGACTGTGTTATGGTGGACTTTAATAGTTCTACACCATGGAATGCTGACTTTACTACATATGTTGCTTGTTGTATTTTATGCGAGGGGTTGAATCTATATCCACGGAAAAGATTCATCTTTTATGCTAAAAAGTACTATTTGGATGAGCCCTATTTGTTTAAAGAGTGTGTTGATCATGTGATCCTGATATATTTTGTAGAAGTTGAGGTGAAGGTTATTTTCAAAGCATGCCGTGCGTCACCCATTGGGGGGCACTATAGTGGGGTGCATACGACCTTATTAGTTCTTTGAAGTTGTTATTATTGGCCCTAGATGTATGAAGATACTAAATCTTTCCCCAATACTTTTATGCAAAGCAAAACAAGGTATAACTTGATATCACGAATTCCCTCTCCCTCCTAATATAGAGGAAAGTTTGTTTGATTTTTGGGGTATGATTTCATGAGACTGTTTGTGAGATATTATGGAATTCTTGTGGCTACTAATTATGCCTCAAAATGGGTAGAGCAGGTGGCCTTACCTACGACTGAAATGAAGCTTGAAGTGTGATCCAATTCATCAAGTTGCACATTTTGACAATGCTTGACACTCCATGTCCAATCATTAGTGATGGGGGGTCTACTATTTGCAAATTGCTTGTTTGTAGTGTATTTTAGAAAGTATGGAGTGAAACATAAAGTTGTGACACCTCACAACACCTAAAGAAGTGGTAAAGTCGAGATATCAAATAGGAAGATCAAGTGTATTTTATCTAAAATGGTGAATGATGATAGGTTGGAATGATCTAGGAAATTGGAATATGCTTAGTTATAATGTCACACTACGTTCAAAACCCTTATGGGAATGTCACCTTACAGTGCTGTTTTGGAAATCTGGTCATTTACCCATTTCACTAGAGCATAAGGTATTTTGGTCATTGAGTAAGTTGAACATGAATATGGAGGAAGCTTCAAAGAGTCGTGTTGATCAGTCATATGAGATAAAGGAATCACATTTGAGAGCTCATGAATGTTCAACCCAATATGGGGAAAGAATGAAGAAGTGGCATGATGCCAAGTTCATGCAAAGAGAGTTTGAAGTGGGTAATTCGATGTTGCTTTCTAACTCGATGATCAGGTTATTCCAGAGAAAATAAAAACCAAATGGACAAGACATTCTAGGTTGTTCGTTCTTTAGAAACGTCCTGTAGTGACTATCAATGATGTGATTTATTTAGATGATCCTTGAGTTGTATGTCCACGTAGTGCCACAACGTAAACAATGTCTTTTCTTCGGAGGCAACCCAAGGTATACCTTTATCATTTTAAAAATGTTTATTGGATATTTAGATTGGAGTGGTGTAACATTCCGGAAACTTGTAAACTAAACTAGTGTCTAACCTAAAACTAGTAGGCTAAGTTAAAGCTTAACGTTAGAATTATAGCCCTAAAAATACCTCCCCGTACCTTAAAATTCATGTATTGGGGTTAGAACGTCAAGGCATTAACCCCAAGGACTAACCCTAGGTCCTTGAGGGAAACCCTCAAAGAGGCTGCCTGACAGTGAGCCACGGAGGGCACCCATGCACGCCGTAGAGGGAAGTCGTGGGTGAGGCCTGCCATAAAACCCCTAGAACCATCCCCAGACCCCGACCCACGCTTCACCAGCACGGGCCGTGGGTCCATCCACGGTCCGTAGGTGAGGGGGTCGTGGGTCACACCTGGTAGGTGGTTTTAGGGAGTTAGTTGATGGGTATTTTTGGGTTTTCCAATTTAATTAACCATTAAGTGACATCGTTTCGTATTATTTTAGACTTAGTATATAAGTGTTTAAAGCCCCAAAAATTTAGTCTTCAAAAAATCATAACTACCAAAGTTCCCCAATTAAAACTTCTCCAATATTTCTCTCTAAAGCCTCCATTGAAGAAGAAGAAGAAGAAGAAGTTAAGGTCTAGGGCTCAAGAACTCATATTTTCTACCCAAATTCGTGAGGAATCTTCATCTAAGGTATGGTAGTTTTGATTCAAGGTTAACTTTTCATCTATGAAGTCCATAAACTCTCAATTTCAAAGTAGAAAAGTCTCCAAAACCCAGGGTTTTCTTTCCAAGCCATGGATTCTTTCTAAAAATATTTTCATTAATTTAATTATCATATATTATGATTGAAGTGTTGATTATTATAGTTCTTATGAGAAAATCCCCCATGAAGGTATTCTCCATAATCCTAGTTTGTGACTTGTGAATTGGGTGAATTGTAGAAATTATTAAATTGTACTTATAGTAGCTTAGTTCATTGAATCATGTCACAATCTATATATAATGTAGTAATCCTAGATTGATTGGTTGAATGCGATCTATAGCCTTGAAGGGAAAAACATGAGAATTGACTATATGTATGAGATTTGTGTGTATACAATTGGATTGCTTTGAGAATTAAGTAACTATATTATAATCTAATTGTTGTGTTGGTTGGATGATTATCCTCATGTACACACTTAGGTATGAATTGAATACAATGTGAAAGGTTTGTCACACATAATTATTCTTAAGTTTGAAGACTAGTCTCACATATTGAATCTAGGAGCTTTAGTATGAGTTTATTGGTTGAGTGTCAAGACATTCTTCCTTAATTATAAAGTTAAGTCAAGACTTAATGTAAACTCAATGGGAGTTATGCTTAGCACCTAGTGGATAGTGATATGAGATGGATGCCCTTACGATAGTAGTGGCGGGGTTTCTAGGAACAATCTCTTGGGATGAAAGCCCTTACGTTAGTAGAGGTCGGGTTTCTAGAAGCAATCCCCTTATCCCATAAATAGCGTGCCCACATAGGTCTTTAGCTAGTGGATCCACGTAAGCTAAGAGTTTTGGTTCTACCTTAGGTAAGTAGGACAACCCTTTTTCAGTGTGGGGTAGACACCGAATTTCATGATTTAGCTCTCATGGTCTATGTTGGTTAAAATTAATCCCACTATGATAGAATGAACTAGAATTGGATTTATAAACTATAAATACTTAATAAGCTTTCCTTAATGTGGATAGGAGTATGGGATCTTATTCATACATTGCACAAGGTTGCTTTGATGGTTCTTATGGTTTGTTTTCTTTATGATGAGATGATCAATATGTTGAATATGCTTGTATCTTATGCGTTTTCACTTATTTCCAAGATGGTTCATAAATTTGGTAAACTGCATAGTTTCTACTAAAATGTCCCTTATAGCATTCTTTAATGGTTTTCATGCATAGCTACCATACTTGGTGCATTTTTGTACTAACCCATATTTTTTCTACATTTTTCTACAAAGTGTAGGTTCCGACATTTGAGGTGATTCCTTCTAGTTCAAAGCTTGAATTGACTATTCTCCAAAGCTTGTGGTATGTCCTCATGGATCCGAGGACAAGTGCTATATTGTTGTTTCATTTCTTTCATTGTACTACATATTTTCAGATTTCCTATTGTAAGGGCTGTTACCCTATTTTGAGACTTCAATTGTAGTAGATTGCTTAATGAGACTATGTCTAGACTTCCACTTTACTTTGATCAAATTTTCTTAGAGACTTGATAAAACTATGTTTCTATTCTTCATTAGTCTTTACATATGTGATGATGATATTGTAAGTGGCTTACTTGGGGCCCTTCGGGGTTCCATGTGCCATGTTACGTCTAGGGGGTACCCTTGGGTTGTGACAAGTGGAATATTCAACGAAATATGATAAAGTAAGAGCAGTTTAAAATTTTGTGAGTCACCGAATAACATGAAAGCTCGTCCATTTGCTTCACCGTTTGTCCTTGATATTTGATGTATCTATGAATTTCTTGGCAAGTTCTGTCCATTTAGGGTGTTGTTGAGTGCAAGTCTGCGAAGTCATGAGTTGATGGTGCCACAAAACATGAAGGAGCTTCTCAAGTTTTAAGCAAACTACATTTCATTCACTGAGTTTCTGAATCATTTTAGCGATCTTAGTCAGCCATCATTGGAATTCAACCAACCGAAAGACCAAGGATCTTTTGACCCTTTAAATTTAAACTTTTTGTCTTCTTAAAAAAATTTCTCTCTTCTGATTCATAAAGCACTACTAAGACATTTTTAATTCACTATCATCATCTTGTTAAGAAGTTTGACATTATCTTTGTGGATTCCATATTTATACAAATTAGTTTCAAAATTGTAGCCCATCATATTGAGATTTTTTTTCGCGAATTTTGTTGTTCCCTTAATTTTAGTAATCTCTTGTAAATATTTGTGGGTATGATTAGTGTAATTGAATGATAATATATTTTGTATTTTTATGGTTAATCATTATGTTCATATCACAGTGAATTAATATTTAATTTAAATTGAAAAATGCGAGTTGATTATTCATAGGAGTTCGATTGTGATGTTTGTGAAAGAATGTGAGACTTTAATTGTTGAATGAGGGGTGATAAATTATTATTTTTTGATGGGTGAAGTCTGAGTTATCCCAAATACAATGGAAGTTCTTTATTTGTCCCAATGATAGATTTGGTGAAGTCTCTCTTAAGGGAAAATTGTTCAGTTAAACCGATGAGGAGAAAGTCTGAGTATCTTGAGTGTTGAATCATCATATGTCGGGTAGAATCAATGATATTTGGTGTCACGACCCAAGGGCACCTTCTGGATGTAACAAGGTGTACAAGATCCCGAGAGGCCTCATACAAGCCCCTTAGCATATCACAACATAAAGTAATAGAAATAACCGGAAATTTAAAACATTTTGCATAACATCAAAGTTTCACAAAACAAAGCGAAAGTCTGTTACAGTTTGTCTCAAACCATCAAAACATGAATATCTTGGGACACAGCCCATACAATAGTTCTAAACATAAAATAAAAGACATAAGGACATGGTGGTCATATCCTGGAATGCTATGAGGACTCACCAAATCTTCACTCCTTGCTCTACTAAGACCCAAGCCACATGGATGGAAGTCAATATTGCCGGAACCTACATTTGATAAGAATGTAGGCAAAAATATGTGCTAATAAAAACATGTACTAAATATGATGGCTAGCTGTAACACCCTATATCCAAATATAAAAAGTGAAGCTGAAATTTAGAAACTGTAGGGGCCATCTACGAGGACCACCAATGGTCTGTAGGTGGACCCATGGATCGTAGGTGTGGTCCATGGATTAGAGCCCCAAAGGGAGTACTTTCTGACCATGAACGACGACCCGTTGTCTGGCTCTGTCGTTGGAGGTACTAATTTCATGTATTAGGACACTTCTTTCAATTATAAGTGCCACCGATCGTTAGTCAGTAATATAACTGTAACACTCTGGGTGTTTACAATTTTCCTTATCTCATACCAAAGGCTTACGAATCGAAATTTGAGAGTATTATTATAGTGACATGCATGATTTCATAACTTCGTATTTTAATCAGCATATATATATGTGTAATATTTAAACGGAGATAGTAAATCTAATTATGGAAAGAAAATATTATTATTGAGGTAGGTCTTGTTTGAATTAATTTTCTATTAATTATAATATATTCGAAAGGTTACATGCGTTTTACCATAAATCCATGCAATATCTTAGTGCATACATATTGTATTTAGTCTTTGTCTTTATCTCAATTTGTCTATCTATTTCTAGAATTGTTGTCAGCTTATCAATTAAAAAAAAAAAGGTTTAGTGCAAGTATAACGAATTTTTATATTAAAAAAATAATTAAGAGCTTCCCCATATTGAATATAAAATAAAGTATTCCCACCGCTTTAGACATTTAATACATATAGATATGTATATCACCTTAACTTGCACATCTGTATCTTTCTAAAATTACTCTTTTTCTTCAATATTAAGTAAGCTTAAAAGTATCTTCCACAATATGCTGCACTTTGGATTCTTATACACGATTTAAGTGATATAGAGAGACATCTTTGTTCATCATTTATGAAGTAGATGTTAGAGTTTAATTTGGCTTTCCTTGGAAGCATGAGCGCAGCAAGTATTGGGATTGTTATTGGTTCTTTTTGTTATTAAATAAGTAAGTTGTGATAGGAAAAAAAAATATGATTTCTTGGTAGAGGTTTCAGCAATATAACTTGAAGATTTTGGGCAATTTTAATCAAGCACTCGCTTGGTTGGTTTTGAAGAGGGAAGCACGTAACAATATTCTGTTTCCCCAAGATTTATTGTGCTACGTGAGAAGATGTTGGAGAAATGAAGCTACAGTCATGCAGCTCAATTCATTGAAAAAAATAGTAATGTTTTCGTATCCTATATATCTCGGATTTCTCATTTAATTCAAGAATTTTCTTGATTTATCGAAAGAGCTTAAATTGGGGTTTTTACTTGAAGAGAGTAGCGGTTGTCGAGTCTATAGAGATTTCAAAGTCGGTGTTTAGACGGAGTTTGTGGTAGATTAAGAAAGTTGGCACTAAGGTCTGTAGCTTTATCGTTTCGTTATCACCCTTGTAATTAATATTGTGAAGTTGGTTTGATAGTTAAGGTTAATTTCCCATCGAGTTTCATATTCATTATGTCTATTCGTTAACTGTTGTCCTGTGGTAAGGCTGAAATGCTGGAAAATTAGTATGTTGTATCCAACGGAGTTATTAAGTAGTTCTTCTTTGTTAGAATCTTTCACGAAAATGTTATTTAAAAACAATACCAACACTAAATATTTTACTTTATTCTTTCGTTATATACTCTTCAAGCAATCTTGTTTCTAAAAAGGGACCATACCACTACCAAATTAGAGTCGTTTCATAAATCAAGTCAAGCATGTCAGTCTTCTTTTGAGTTCCTAAATGATTAATTTTCTAAGTTGAAGTCGAGTTAAGTGCTTCATGCATTTACATTTATATATATGTATTCACGACATATGAGTACCCGAGCATACCATGCATAATTGATTAGTATGAGGTCAGAAGTTATCCTTGAAGGCTAATAGAGTTTCAGTTTCAGGTTGTATCTCTATTACCCTTTTTACAGTAACTATTTGTGATTCTGCATTCAACCTTACATACCAGCACATTTCATTCGTACTGACCTCCCATGGCCTTGGGACGCTGCATTTCATGTTGCAGGTTCAGAAAGGGATCCTGATCATCCTTTGCAACAGGAGTGTTGTCTCAGCTAGGATTTGTAAGTTCCATTCTTCCTGGAGCTTGTGATTGCCTATAGGTTTTACATACTTCAGTTTATAAATGATTGTTGGTGTCGTTGAGGGCTTTTCCCAGTCGGTTGAGTTGTAGTATTCGTAGAGACTTGTGGACATACTCTATTGGGTCTTTTCAGCTTTCCGTTGTAGCCTTGTCAATATTTTGTATATATGATTTTGATTGCAACCTTATCGGTTTGGTAGTTCTTTATCAGTTAAGTTCGCCTTGTCAATCCCTTTATTTTAGTCTTGATGTTGTTGTGACCATATCGGGCCAGTTATCTTGTTTCAGTGTGTTATGATAGGGGACCTGGCCGGCCTTCGTTGTATCATATTCTTTATGTTTCATTAGTTTGCTCAGGCAGTGAGGCACTAGGTGCTCGTCATGCCTCTCCTAGTTTGGGGTGTGACAATAACCCAACTAAGTGAGTTGAGATCGAATCCCACAAGGAGTGGTACGTTCTTAAGATTCAAGAGCCAAGTGCATATATGTTTAAGTCAATCATAGGTAAAGTCACTTACGAATAAAAGCATGGTTCAAGTTAAGGGGTGAAACAAGTGTCAAATAACTAGGGGGTTTGAGTGTAAATATCAACTACAGTAGCAAATAACCGGAATAAACAAGTGAAGAGACCGGTTGTTGGGATGTGATCGGATTATAGGTTAAGGTAGTCAAATGGTTTTAAATCGTCTCTCTCGAGCAAGCCAAAAATAGGAAAGTAGAGTTGCATTTGTAACTACAACCCTTTCAATTAATCCACAATTACTGATTGAAATCACTTCTAAACAACATTTAAACTATTAATTAGCAATACCCAACAGCTAAATCAACCCATAATCACATAATAACACCCCAAGAATTGGGGTTTTAGCTAGACATCATAAAAATATAGAAATCATTACCAAATTGTGTTTCAATCAACTGTGTAAGATTAATTTCGTCTTTACAAAGGTCAAGGTTGAAGAATCTCAAATACCCACTTCTAGTTTCTCAAAAATGGAGATCTTCAAATCTTCAAAGCTAAGGAAAATATTGTCTCCAAACTCAGAGTTCTAAAACTGATTCTGAAATGAAAACTGATAAAAATTTGATACTATAAACTGATACTAAACTAAGAATTTAAAAATGTATTTAAAGCCGCCAAAAATATACTGCGAAGGACCATTCGGTGCAATAAGTCGGGATCGCTGATCTGCCCTTTGATCCCCCCTTTGGTCAATTCCATCGCCTTTTTGTTTTGGCCTTCAGCATCTTCAAGTTCTATAACTTTGGGCGATCTAGCACTGCATCAGGGAACCGTTTGGCGACTCGCCGACTGCTCCTTTCTATCGCCGACTTGATTTTCTCCTTCAAGGCTTGGCACACTGGAACTTTAGGTGAGATCATGGCCATTCGGTGACTCGCCCAATGGGTTAGGCGATCATCATGCCTTCTTTTCTTCATTCTTTCAACTGCCTTGTTTCTTTTTGTTCATTAGTGTCCATGCTTTGTTCCTCAATCTAAATACCCAAAAATCAAGGATTTACATCAGTTATTGGCAGAAAATATGCATTTGAGGACACTAAATCTATTAAAATAAAGCTCTAAATGAGTCCAAATCGTGGAGTCATCAACACCCCAATTTAAACTTTTGCTTGTCCTCAAGTAAAACTCAAGTTTAACATGTCAAAAAGGATGTCTCAAACAATGCTATACAAGACTCAATAATGAATGCACACAAAAAGACTGAACTTACTCTTGCGAGGATAAATTGTGCACTCAAAGATTCAAGTTGTGACTCACCATTATCAAAGATTCTCAAGTTCACAATACTTGCTTCAAATGCAAGTTCAAGCTCAACAACAGTACTCAAATTCCCTCCCACAAAGAATGATTCCATATTCACACATAGTGGTTCAACAATTTAAAGCTCCGGAATCAAATGCAACACTCACACTTACAAAGATGAACACAAATGCATGATTTTACCCATAGGTTTGCCCTTATTTTCCAACCAACAATTGTTTCAGTTCACTCAAGATAAAAAAGGTCTTTCTAAGGCTTGTAATAGGGCTTAGTGCAAAGGTATGGTCATTTAGGCTCAATGGCTATCCTAATGAAATGTGGTGTGAACAACACTTTATTTCCTTTTCTTCATCATTCTCATTCATGCTCACAAGTCACCACACTATTCACTTTCCATGGACTGTTTGAAAACCCATTTCTTTTTGCATTTTTCACAACTTTATTCCACAACTTTTTCATTCTTTTCTTCTTTCTCTCTCCTTTTTGTTTTGTATGGAGGGGTTCCATCTTTCTGAAAACCATGGGTCACAAGGGGACTGTGTTGCACTTTTTTATTTACCCTCTCTTTTCACCACACCCCTAACTTAGGCTTTTGGCCTAAGTTGGCTATTCAAACAAACCACAAATCATGAGGATTATGGGTAATGGATAAAGAAAGGTCATAATTTCTTCAAGTTTTTTCCAGTAAGAGGTTAAGGCTCAAAGAGTGTTCAAGCGAAGTTCACACACTCACAAGGTAGTCAACAAAAAGAGGTATAATGTCAAATTGTTTCACACTCTTCTAAGTTGCGTAAGATCATATCAAGAGATTGCATCACTTAGTCAACCGGACCAACGAGGCAAATTCTAGATGTCCTCACACATGGTTCAAGTTAAGCTCATCACACAAGGACTGACACCAATGTCAAACATGACTCCACACTTTCGCTAGTGTGCAATATTCATTACAGGAGACTCAATTTGACACATAGCTAGTCACAACGAAATGCAAAAAGTTCACATATTGTCTATGCAACTTCATTTGGCCTCATCATAGACGCACATTCATTTTTGTTCGATTATGAGCATTATTCAAGTCATCAGTACTGATCAAGATCGATACTCAAATTTGCAAGAGACAACCACATTCAAACACAAATAAGAGGTGGATTTTTTTTCTTCGAAAGGGTCCAAAAGTCATTTACAATTAAAAAAAGGAGTTACAAACTCAATCATCCACAAAAATAGTGCAAAACATAATAATAGCTCAAAAACCCAATATATAAACTAAACCATAATCAAAGAAGGTGGGCCTCACCCCACCACAAATAAAAGTTATTTGTCCTCAAATGTAAGCAAAATAATATCCAAAAGTCAAATAATGTAAGACAGAGAGGGAGGTAAAAAGTAGTCCTGTCTAGGTAATCGCTCCATCTGTCTGGGTATCAGTGCCCAGAGTCACCTCAGAAGTACCACCAGCCCACTAGGATCAGCCAAAGGCATATAAGCCAAAGAGGTGTGCACAAATACATCAATCATGGACTCCTCTATCTCTATAAGGACCTCGTGAGAAATATCCTCAGCCACGTCAAACATCTCCTCATCCGTCTCAACCTCAGGCTCGGGATCAGCCACCTCCTCAACTCTAACCTCATCTCCAGTGGTAGCCAGAGGCATCTCTGGCACATCTGGAATCTCCACAGTCCTGAAAACCATGGATATGTTGGTGGACTGCAGCTGATCCACATCACTTCTCAGCGCAGCAATAACGGCCTTTAGAGGCGTCACCACTTCGGTGGCCTCTTGGCCACACTCACACACCGCTATCCTAGCCTCAAGGGCATCAATGGTAGCGCTCAATGGTGTCACAACATCATCCAGGGCTGTTTGAATCAATCCCAAAAGGGAGGCCTGAAGTCTGGCAGCATGACAATCGGCAAAATGGGCTACTTGCCCCATTCGGAGTAATGCAGCCTGAGTGAGCGGGGTTCGAGAAAACAACAAAAACAGTGGCTTGGGTAGGCAAGGTAGCGGCAGAGGAACTTGGAGTATCAAAAGGAACATCACTAGAAGTTCTTGAAGGCCCAGGGGCTGGAGTAAGCAAAGATGCCTCTGCAGGTAATGTCTGAGGATCAACAATCGGGGATGTATCCACCAGGGCCACCTTCTTCTTTTCCACCTGATCCTTTCAATATTCTGCCTCGATCCTTCAGATATCAGTGGAAAATGTGGAATCACTTCCACATCTTTCTTAGCATCTGTAGGAACCCAAGCCCGTCTGCATAGCTCAGTGATCAACACCGAAAAGGGGAGGGAAGTCTGGCATTGCTTGGCCCTCATGACCATCTCCTGTGCCATAGTTATCCTAAGATTTATCCTTGTCTCCTCGATGATGTAACCCAGATAGGCTGCCTTTACTAGGCAGAGGATTGACTCGTTCTGGGATGGCATGATAGTGTTGTTGATGAAGCCAAACTAGAACCTTGCAGCTATGTTTAGATCCTTCTTTGGAATCGGTGTTCCAATCTCCAGCCACTTGGGAGTACCGTTTGATATCAGTGAGGCCAACCACTTCTTCATATTTGCTAAAGTCTTTGTCCTGATCAGATGCTGGCACTCGTCATCAATATCATCAGGACAATCCAGGACATCATTAATAGCCTCATTATCACACTTGACCATCTTTCCCTGGACAACTACATTGTCAACCTGTTTAAATGTTGTTGCCTGCTTCTTTCTCTGTTGTATCAAGGCCCTATAAGCAGTGTAGAAATCACGGACCCAATTTGGAATGTACGGGCCACGGAGCTTGGTGAAGATCTGGAAATTATGAGACTTTAGATAGCTCATAATCTCTAGGTACCTATCAATGACCCAATCAGTTTACAACCTCTTCTCTTCTATGATTGTTCTCAGCCCTAAGGTCTTTAGTCAGTTTATAGACTTGGGAGGAGGACCCTGAACTGGTGGTGATAGGACCACGGCCTGTGGAGCTGGAGGAGGATTAGTGGTGGCCTGAGGAGTCCTGATCCTAGACGGATCTTTTATACTGCAGCTCAGCCCTTTGTGTTACTAACATTTATTTAATCATCCTCGGGCTTTGAAACTGTAGACTGCTGCTCCGGGTGCTCACCGTCACTTTCAGAAGTGGTGAGGTGAGTGGTGTAGATACCGTCACTATCGAAATTGGCCTTCGTTGACGCAGGTGCCATCCATTTTTCTTTGCCTTTCCCACTAGTTGTTGGAAGTTTCATGGCCTTGCCCTTAGATGCAGCTGCATCCTTATTGATTTTTATCCCCTTAGCCTTCTTACGGGGTGGCATGTTTCTACCGGCAACTTTTGGTCTTGCCATGTCTGCAAAAACACACAAGAAAAAGTGTTAGACACAATTCAAACAAAAGCACAGAAAAGCAGTTGCAGACAGACTCGCTGAACTAGTCAGCGAGTCGAAGAATCTCTTTGGCGAGCTAGATCGGGCTTGCCGAAAGGATTGGCTCAAAAATTGGTATGTCGGCGATGGGAAGGCCTTTCGGCGAAATGCCGACAACATTCTGCGAGCAAGGATTAGCCCACTAAAAGTTACAGTGCAATTAAAGGTCAGGGGCGCAGACAAAGGTAGATAGAGAAGGACTTCCGGTGAGTCGCCTAGTGCTTTTTGTGACCTCAGGCCTCTAAAGTTATAGAACCAAACTTCACATTTAGCATGAAATTAAAGGTGAGATGGGGAACTTCGGCGAACCATTGTAGTTCAGTGAGCTCGACCCAACTCACCAAACGACCCAACGTGCCTACTTTCAACCCAACTTCTCCAACTCGACCCCACAACCCTTGAAAACATAATCAAAGCATGCACCCATAAAATTAAACTAGGACCCATTACTCCTATGCCCTCGGGATACTCTGACTTCTCCTGGTTTTGCCAAATTTGGACATTTGATGAGTTTTGCCCTTAAGAATGACGTCAATTGCTCCATCATTGGGAAAAATACATCATTTGGCATAAATACGGGTTACTTAGACTTCACCCGACTAGACCCATCAACATGCAAGCACAACCGCACAATTTTTTTAACCAATTTTAAGCCACAAAATCTCAGCATTTAACATTAAAGGCATTACGGGAAATATAATCAAATTAACACAGGCACACACATATACAATTACGATCAGAGAGGCCCAGTACACATCCCTAAGATAAAAGCATTGAAAATGAGTACAAATTGCTAAAAATAAGATTTGAGGTTCGAAAAACCAACCTTAGATGCCAAATAATCAAAATTTGAAACGCTAGGCCGTAAAATTTCCAACTCCGAGCACACAAAAAATCACTCAAATATAGTAAAAATGCAAAAATATAGAGTACTAAAGTGCAGGTGTGAATTTGGGAAGTTCAAAAATGAGGGAAAGTGAAAGAGTTTGAAAGTTTAAACCTTTGGACTTTAAAATCCATCTAGTTCTCGCCCATTCGGTGACATTAGTTTTGCTCGCCGACCCACTCGGCGACACGCCGAGTGGGCACTTACCTCGTCGAGTTTTATAGGACCTTTAGTTAATGTGGGGGTCTAAACGGTGGACTAGATCGTGATTGCCGACCTGGTCGGCAATTCACCAAGTTGTTCCTGGGCTCCCCAAGTTTTACAGACTCCAATTTAAAATTATCTTGAGTCCAATAGCGGTCCAAGTCTGGTTCGCCGACCTGTTTGGCAAGTCATCGACTGGACTATCAGCTAGCCAACCTGCACTTTTCAAACACCTTCCACACTTTGACCTGCACAATCAACACACCATTATTTCAGTCTTAAAAAGAAAGAAAATAAAACTTAGGTTGCCTCCCAAGCAGCGCCTTAGTTAACGTCGTGGCACGACGTAAGTCCACACTCAAACTTCATTCTTGGGGTTAGGCATAGTGTCACTAGGCAAACCCTTGTTGTCTGGGGTTCAACTGAGATGAGATATGACCCATTTGGGTCTGTAATTGATTGATCGATACTGAATGGGAGGTAACAGTCTAGATAAGGGTCGACACGTCTTCTTTTATTTATTTCAAAATCTTGTCTAACCCCTCAACTTTATTGAGGATACGAGAAAGCATATCCTTAGACTGGCCACCTTCCGAATCCTTTGGCTTTTAGCGCTCATGGGGAGGCACATACCTATCCTTTTCCCCATCCTTCCAATTTGGATTTCGGTCCCTCCATTCATGATCACGATCTTTCCAACCTTCATCCTTGTTCCAACCTTGGCTACCACCTTGTCTCGGGTAGTTTGAACGATTACCACCACTTTGGTTGCCTAGGAAATTCACCTATTCATTATACAAAGCTTCGAACTTGGCTTCTTCGGGATTTGCACACCCAATACCCATGGCGTTAACACTCCGAGCACCATCTCCCATGACATTTTTAGATAAAATGTCAACTTGTTTCATGATCTTGGCCATGTTATGGTCCCTCTCGTGATCTTTCTCCGTATGGTCCTTCGTCAATTTAACTGTGAGAGGGTAGACCTGATCTTCATGGGTGTACCAAGCACAATTGATTGTGGTCATGCCATCCAAGAGATGAGTCGCTATCACATTGATAACATCCAAGGAAGCTCTACTCCATTGAAGGACAAGTATGAAGCTTTAGAAACTCCAAGAAGGTCCATAACAAGATCTCAAACTAAGGAGTTCAATGATAAGCTCAATGGGCTTCAATTGCTGATCCAAAGGTGTCTTATTGGGGAAGAAGAGCTCAAGCCCAAGGGAGAGGAATTGTCCAAATGCTACAATTATTTGGTGGCCCAAATTCAAGCCCAAGATGAGGAATTTTAAGGTCCAATTTCGTGCAAATAAGGTCAAGAAGAGTCCAAGAATCAGCCACAACAAGAGTTACTTTCTGCCCAAGTTTTGAGAGAAGACTAGTCAAACTTTCCAAGATTGTCAA
>JAKRZT010031425.1:0-19054 GCA_029582215.1 Solanum sparsipilum
CCAGCGCCTAAAGGGCATATATAATTTCAACCCACTGCATCAAAAGGGCATGTCCCGAAGGACACAGATCAAAACAGGTTCGCCTGAAGGTGAGCGAACTGTAAAATCAGTTAACGTCGATGTTATTTCTTCCATTTGTAAATTCAATTGAAAAACTTTAGTAGGAGTCTTTTACATTTCCAGTTACAATTGAAAAATGTTGATGTTATTTCCTCCATTTGATATAGTCTTCAATGCAAAGTATATCTGCTATATAATCTTATAAGTGGAAAATTGATTATAAGTAGAAATGTTTGTGTTTAATGAGGATGAAAGTTGGTACTTTAATTCTGGGAATGTGAGATTAAATATTCAATTTCATCTACTGATGAAGAATTTGTTGGAAAACTATATGCACAACGGAAGCATATCAGAATTTTACTACTTACATGAATAATAGATAACCAACCTCTTGAAGCGTGAACATATACCTTCAAGCGAATTAGACAGACCTTCAAGCGAATCTACAAGATAGACAATAGCTATGGTCTTCTACAGTGATCCCAAGTTCACATTCGAACTCTCTCAATACTTGGGTGGACAAGTATAAATAGAAAACCTTTGATCTTTCTAGGGTTAGAAGAATCCCTATTTATAGAGATTTCTTCTCAGTCCAAAGAGGAGAACAAAAAACAGTCAATCTTTCTTCAACCAGAAAAAATACACACATGTTTTCTTTTTATAAGAAAAAACACGCTTGTCTCCCCTTTTTCCTTTAGAAATAGAATTCTGAGTTCTAGTTAAATATGAGCACTGTAGGGACCATAAAATTAATTACTGAGTCTTCCTATTATGGAAATAATTCTAAATAATTAATTTGAATTATTCTTACCATAATAAATTACAAATCATTCCACTAGAAATTCGTAATTGTAATCCTCTATTTATATTTTGAAATTCCCCACTAAACACTTACGTAATTTCACATGTTAAGATTACAGATACTAATCAATAAATTAAACTACTGACGAATTTAATTTAATGATTAATTTCCTTTAGAGCACTACTTACCTTATTTCATGTGTCGGATTCTAAATTCACTTGCAAGGTTTGACACGATGAAAACTTATAAGTTTATCAAAAAGGCAAATCAATCAATCTCTATAACGAGACATGGATTCCATCAGCTAACTTATTATTTCACCAATATATATTATTATCATCTAATCTACCAGACATATTGACCCATCTCAGAATCTCACCTTTTAATAAATCAAAACGATAATTAATATATACAAATCATAATAGTTATATCAGGATTAAGAATATAAGTACATTTAATAGTTTAGAGAATATGTTTTTGTCAGCCAGTCTAAAACAACTATCTCTACTCAGTCTCGTTCAATACATACAAAATGCATTAGCACAAGAAGTTGGAACTATACCGTTTTCATAATCAATAAATTACATATAATCTTGTGTTACAATCGTATCGATGACATGTCCAATTTCCATCCTAGATTGTGAACAAAAAACTTTATACTTATAAGAACCGATGATTTAATCCACTGTGTATAAGCTAAAACTCTACACACTAAACTAAATCATCTACTATATAAGTAAACAGACACCATAAACGAATGTATGATCTACTAAAACTAAGCAAATATTTATTCTATAATAAATATTATATCTTAACATGTGGTTAATAGTATATATCCCAACAGAACTTGCAACAGATCCTACTCCCGGAAACTAGGGATTGAATAAATGGTTGGTGAACGTATTAAAAAAATTTAATTAACGACTTATTGATATGGGGCGGATTATTTAATTTTCTTATCGGATAAAATGTTAATTAACCCGGTAAGAGTTATACTTGCACTTTAACTTAGGTATATTAGCCTCATTTAATATTTTGGAACTAACAATATAATTATATATTGTTATTCCTAAAGTCGTAAAGCCAAAAAATGGAAAAGTTATTTACTTTTCTGTTGTATTATCTATTATATTATTATTAATCTATATATTTTGTAATATAGAAGAATTTTATAATTTAACTGCATTTAAAAATAGTGAAAAGAAGACATATTTTAAGGTGCGTTCATGGAGAAAAAATGATTGAGGTTAGCCCATACACCGTCCGATAACTGTCCAATAAGTGATAATCTGTTATCGAACCAATTGATATCTTATTGGTTGGCAAGAGGATTAGTAAAATTAAAAATTGATATTCGATAAGTCAAACTGTTAAGCGAAATTATCCGTCTGATCCACCCGATAAGCAGCCTTACCGAAAACTCACTCAATTCTTCTCTTGTAATTTCACCTATTAGCTCATTAATTACACCCGCAACAGCTGCATAGCTTTATGAGTCTTCAATTGATCT
This sequence comes from Solanum sparsipilum, assembly GCA_029582215.1. Lineage (NCBI taxonomy): Eukaryota > Viridiplantae > Streptophyta > Magnoliopsida > Solanales > Solanaceae > Solanum > Solanum sparsipilum. The sequence continues at coordinate 2,373 of JAKRZT010031425.1, forward strand.
GATTCCACTAAGAAGATCAACTAGGGAAAGAAACCATTAATCCCAAATATTCTAACAATGCACATATATACTTCTTGTCAGTTTGTTTTTCTTGTTTAGATCCAATTTTTAATGAAGAGGTAACAGAACAATCGGAATGGAAGAATGCTATGATAAATAAGAGATGCAACATGCAAGTAATCGAAAAATAAATTCTACATGGGAGTGCGTTGATGCACTTGATGGAAATAATATAATAGGGCTCAAATAAATGTTTCGAACAATCTTGATGGGAGCAATCAAAAACACATAACTCGATTCATGGTGAAAGGTTATTCACAACAAGGTATAGATTTTGAAGAAATATTTTCTCTTATTACTCGATTTGAAATAGTGAAAATTGCTTTGACTTTGATTGGGCAATTGTATGTATTTACATGAACCCATTCTGTACTTAAAGAAATAAAGTAATGGCGATTTTTTGTTGATTTGTCTCTCTACGTTGATGATATGATTTATATTGGTTCCTCAAAGTCTTGAGTTGATGATTTTAAGTCTAGTATTAAGAGAAACTTTGAGATGACTGATCTGGGCTAAATGGAATATTTCTTACTTGGGTGAATACTTTTTAAGAAATAATTATTAACTTTAGTAATATTTTTTATTTACTATCATTTATAGCAATATATAGCAATACTATGATAAATCTGCATTATGTATTAAAAGTAAATTATGCAATACAGATGTATTATAAGTGTTTTAAAATATATTATGCTTGTTTGGTAAAAAAAAAAACTGATATAATATATCATAAGTGTACTAAAATATGTGATAAAAGTATTATTCATCAATAAAACTTGTATTATATGTGTTTTATAAATTGTTCTCTGCAATATGTATTAAAATTGTATTGTTCAACTGAAAAGAGAAATTATTGCTATAAATGGTAAATATTTTGTTAATATAGCATATATATATATATGATGAATTGTGAAACAACAGCTACACCGATAAAAAAAATAATGAGAAGTTGCCGCGTGCAAATTTAAGAAAACTCATCGTATTTGTTTTGATAAAGTAATGTACCATGCGAAGCGCAGACATATTCACTAAATTGAATGGAAGAGGAGTAGTGTATATATTAACATAATAATGTGTAAATTTAGCAACCCTACTATATTTACGCTAATGTATAAATATAGTAAACTATATTCCTCTTCCATTCAATTTCTTTTTTATTTTTAGCAAAACCTCCTCATCCAAGTGTCTAACTAACAAATTAAATGTACTATAAAATACCTCCAATCTCCCTTTCACTTTCCAATTAAAAGTATTTAGAGCCAAAACACAAGAAAATGATGAAAACTAATCACAAGCCTTCATATTTCATGTTATTTTCTATACTAACTATAACAATTACTTCAAGTACAAGTTTTGTGCATGGATTAAACGTGATTGATAAATGTTGGAGAACAAATCCAAATTGGAGGAGTCAAAGACAACAATTGGCTAAATGTTCTGTTGGTTATTCTGGAAAGATGACTAATAATATTGGAGACGACGTAGTAAAATACAAAGTTACTGATAAAAGTGACGATCCCTTAAATCCTAAACCTGGAACCCTAAGATATGCAATGACGCATATTAAGGGAAAGATTTGGGTAACTTTCGAACAAAATATGAAAATTAGACTCCAAAAACCCCTTTTAGTTAGCAGCTTTACTACCATTGATGGCCGTGGAGTTAAGGTTAACATTGCTGGTGGCGCTTGTCTAATGCTTCAAAGGGTACGTAACATTAACACGATTTTTGCACTATTAGGTCATCTAAAAAATAAAAATAGGTGATCGTACGTAAGTAATGTGAAAAATATATATATTTGACATCGTCTGCATGCTACAACATGTTAAGATACACTAATAAAAAAAAAGGGAAAATCGTAAATGATATGCAAATACCCTCTGTCATACTTTTGGGACATTGGTGCCTCTGTCATCTAAAAATTAGAGCATATATACCCTTTATACTAACGGACATACACGTGTCATAATCTTATCCACTGATCCGACGTTTATTAAATATCGGATCGACGGATAAGATGTGTCACATGTCCCTAGCTAGTCTTCCGTTAGAGTAAAAGGCATATATGCTCTAGTTTTTGGACTGCAGGTGCATCAATGTCCAAAAGTATGACGGAAGATATTTGCATACTATTTACAATAGTTTGGGGGTATATTTGTCTTTTTATACATTTACTGGTTGCATGCACTCTAAACGTCATTGAAAAAAAATTCAGGAGATCACAACTATATGTATGTAATTAATTGTCATGTTTTTAGGTGACAAATGTGATCATTCATGGTCTAAGAATCCACCATTGCAAGGCACAAACTGCCTCAACAGTCATGGGACCTGATAAAAAAATTGTAAATGTGGGTGCAGTGGATGGGGATGCTATTAGAATGGTGACTTCTTCGAAGATTTGGATTGATCATAACACCCTCTATGAAAGTGAAGATGGTCTGATTGATGTGACTCGTGGTTCAACAAATATAACTATATCCAACAATTGGTTTAGGACACAAAATAAGGTTATGTTATTAGGTCATGATGATGGATTCCTTAGAGACAAAAACATGAAGGTTACTGTTGCATTCAACTATTTTGGTCCTAATTGCAACCAGAGAATGCCAAGGTACGTACCTTACAAATTTATATAATTGATTTAGTTACAAAATTATTTCACGGCTCAAAATTGTAACCTATAAAATTAATTTTGCAGGGTTCGTCATGGATATGCACATGTGGTTAACAATGTATACAAGGGATGGGGTAACTATGCAATAGGGGGAAGCATGAACCCAAGCATTAAGAGCCAAGCTAATTATTTCTATGCACCAAAAGATGGAAAGAAAGAGGTCAAATTTTTAACATGAAAATTACCATTTATTTATTTTATTTTATTACTTATGGAGGAACACATGGATCCAAATAGAATGAATCGAATAGATTCATATAACTGACTCCAACTAGTTTAGAACCAAGTTGTACTAGTTGATTGATTGATGAAAAATATGATACGATGGTGCAGGTCACATGGAAAAAAGAGAGTGGTGTAGTTGGTGAAGTGGCTGGGAATTTCCAGTCAGTTGAAGATGTATTTGCCAACGGAGCATGTTTCAATGGATCGGGTTCAGGTCGTGAGTCGGTGAAGCCAAACTATTCACCAGAGCAAGCTTTTCCGGTGGAAGATGGACACAAGGTCAAGGACTTGACAAGGAATGCAGGTGCTTTAAAATGTTCTACCTCTTCTTCTACCTGCTAAGCAGTACACAGATAGATATACCTCAACTTGGATGGTGAATTGAAGATAAAATGATGATCAATACATTTGTAGTTTTTTTTACTGGAAAATGGACATGCGTGCTCCATATATATAAATATAATACCTCTTCTAAGAATCTAACTGGTGAAATTTTACGTTGTAAGAATCAATAAGGGTTAACTTTATTTACCTTGATGTACTTGTGCCCAACAGTGATATAGTTTGTAGAAATTTCCTAATACATTTTTTCATGAAAAATATTCTCCTTCATACCAAACACTTCGCTTTCCTTTGAAGGAGATCTCTGCAGCATATATTATGTTCCATAGCATAAATATGTGAAGGAAACATTCAAGATTCACGAATCTGATACATTTATATGCTTGGGAAGAAAAAGATTCCCTAAAGTAACAAGGAGAGAACAGTACGCTAGGATTTATAAAGTGAGACAAGTAGCAACTCATTCACCAGACAAAAAGCTTCAAAAAACTCACTAAAGAAAAGGTTTTTCCATAAAACACAAGTTTAGCAACTTGTAAAAAACAGATTATCCATATAAATTCAGATTAACATACATATAAATAGACGGAGATCAAATACGATTTGTTTTGCATATAGTTTGTGAAAAATCATTGTTTGCAGCAATTTCAGGAAAGCACCAATAACCAACAATGGATAATCAAAGAACAAAAGCACTTTTATCCAAGAATATACTCGGATGTAATAGTCTATATTGCCTGAATCCACCATTCAATAAGTCTGAAAAGCTCTCCCGCTGAATTTCCAAGGCAGTTAAAGTGCAACTCAATGCTAAATGTAATAAATTACACTCGACGTAAAAGTACCAGAATAATCATGTATAATGTGACCAACTCGAGTACATCAGTGTCCAATATGTGAAACCAACCCAATCAAAGACTTCAAATCACATGGGAACAACACGGGCCTTGTACATGCAAATATAAGCCATATGCCAATCACCTGAAACCAAATAAGGCACTTTCATCAACAAACTCACCAAAAGATCAATACATTCAGGCTGCACAAGCAACTAAAAATATACCGTCTGGTTTGTATCTTTGATTTTACAAAGAACAGAGAGGCTTGTCAGGCTTAGTATATAAACAAGTGATTGACTTACCACCCCCTGAAAGTTTAGTGATGTCCTCTTCTCGCTGCGGGATTGGATTGTCATCATCGAATTGAACCCACTTTCCTGTTCACAATGAGATTTTCAATATATTGTATCAGATGGTAGTCCAAAAGCAACAGTTACTAGAACAAAATCTCTTCCCAGTTAAACTGACCGTTCTCTTGCTTGACCCAGGCAACATAATGCCCTGAATCGGCACTTCTTCCCTTGTGAGTCAGCACCGCCACCAAATCATATATTCCAGTCAACTGGTGTTCCTTCTCAGGCAGAACACCTGAAATGGAGTTTATTTAATTAGAGCATCATTTGAAAAAAAAAATTAAGAAAATCACTGCAACTCCTCATTCATAACTGAATTCCCAAATTGAGCAATTAGACTAGCTTTCCTTCTATATTAGAAACAGTGAACTGTTGATAAAAAAGTGACCATCCACAACTACTGCACCCCAATCTGGAACTAGTGAGTCACTCACATAAATCGTCGATATTTCTGATGTTCCATTTGGACCTATTTCATTCCAACACTCGGAAATTTGTCTTTTAAGAAAGTTACAGGGTTATCTAGTGCTAGAACTTCTAAAAAAATTTCTACATACAAACAAATGCATAAACATATTAAAGACTCCAAGAAAACACCAATTTAGTATAAGTATACCAACAAAGCTAAACCTAAAAGACTTTCATTGTTCTATAAATTCAAAGGTGTCGCCTTCCAAAGGAACTTGTGAAAACATCCTGAGGCATCAAGGGACATATAGTAATTTAAAAAGGAATAAATCTGATCCAGTTAATAATCTTTATTGGATCCCAAAACTATTAATGGGAAGTCGCTTGCTCGGAATAAAAAATATTGATATTGACCTTGCAAAAAGAAGTTTGAATACCCAATTAGGCTGAACGCCATTGTCATAAAGAACCCCAAAAAACTAATGGAAACTCTAATATTACTGCAAAATTATAACCAACAATTAACGAATAGAGTTTTCTTCAAAGCAAAAAAAGGCTATATATGAGTTGGAAGAGATCATGACAATGGTTTTTCCCCCAAATACTACAATTGTAACGCCAGCCTTGTTTACAAATTACAATACTACAGCACCATATGTTTATTATGTCATTAATTATTAGGGAAAGGAAGTGTTTCTTCTACCTTCTTGGGATGCAGATTTAGATGCTTCTCCACTTCCACTAGATGATTCCTGTGTAAACAATAAAGAAAAACGAAGCAAGGCAAAGGTTACTTTCAGACATTCTAAGTATCCCATTTCAACCACCTTGTAAAATCCACCATAAGTGGGGCCCAAAGGTCCGCCTTTATCCCCTTGAGTTACTCCTACAGTAGAAGGATCAATTTCATACCTCAGCCTCGGTCATTTTAGTGTCGCTGTCAGTTGAGACTGGAGTTTTTGCACTGGTTTTTAAACCAGCCTTCTTACCTTCTGCATCCCTCAAAACCTAGCAGGAAATTTAGACAATGTTACAACACGGCAAGAGAAAGAAAGGGGGCCAAGAGGATCTTTCCTTATTTCTTAAAGACAAAAGATCAATAATGGGCAAAAGGAAATACCTGGCGAGGACCTTCCAGTTTCTTGCGAAGGTTATCCGAACAAAGATCATATACATCCAACGACAATGGGTAATCCACTTTCTGATGGCATAAACATAGTTTAAGATTACCATTTCTGATATCTTAGAGCAATGAGCGACCCAATACATATAGAAACTATAACACAAGATTTTGAAATATAAGCGAACTTATATTACTACAGAAGCAAGAACTGTCGAGTTTTAATAAGACACATGACTATTGTTTGAAGCGTACATAAATTTTAGTTTCCTAGATTATCATTCTTTTTCGAAGAGCTTCCTACATTATCATTTGAGTTCCTGAATCCTGATATATTTAAAATCAGTCATGTACGATTTACGATTTACAACTCCTTGTTGCCACATAATTATTACAAGCCGTGGGTGGAAATGGAAGTGACCATTCTATACTTGTGCAGAAAGGTGTATGGGTGGTCTAGGTTGGATATGGGTGGGATTAATATGAACCTTAATTAATACATCCTCTATTACCTTTCTCCCAAAAAAAAAAAAAAAAAAGGTTAGTCAGAACCCAACCTAGCCAATATTGGCTAAAAATGGTTGTAATCTCTTACTTATCCAATGCGTTCGTCTTTTCCTTCTTTTTTTTTTTGGACATGTCCCATATTCAATGAACTCTTAACCACAAGGACTATCGTTTTCCTGAAAGCATTACCTGAAGAAGTTTCTTAGCTGTTTATTATTTCTAGTTGTGAAATGTAGTCATTGAAGCATAAAAACTCCTCTGTGTAATTATTTCCAAGTTACGCCTACTCCAACATCAAAACATAAACTTAAGAGAGGTTTCAATCAATTTTCTATTGGAAGGTCACTATAATCAAGGCTCCCACACCTACACCACCACAAACAAGTCTAAAGTTAAAATATACAGTTCGGAATTGACAATCCAGATAGGAGACAAGACTTGAAAGAACTTAAATGTAACAGAATAGGTCACCCTCACATAACAAAGTAAAACATGGAACTTCTTTCCCCAGTTTATGCATTGGTAAAATGATCTTTTCCCCCTCTTCCACCTACTTGTTGATTATTTTCAAGGAGGAGACAACATTCTGAACAATGGGAAACGGAAGAGGAGCAAGTCAACATACCCGTAAAATCTTTGCCTTCTGATTTGATTCCCTTTTCCAGAAAAAACGGACGAACTGAACGGTCAAGTATCTATTCATCAAAAGAAAATAGTAAAAATATGATACGACTGCGCTATATACACTCAATAATCAAAGCTGAATAGTAAAGAAAAAATATCCAGAAAAGTGTGAGCACGAAAAGACCCCCAAGAAAGTAGAATGTGAAAGAAAGTGATGCTAGAAATGAGAACTACTTCAACACATCAAAAGACACTTTTGTTATGGGAGGAACATGGATTCAGATAACGGATCATACATAAGTCTCTCATGCAATGGAATTTAATCAAGCCAGTTCATACCTTGGCAAGCCATTGATTCGGGAGTCTTTCACATAAACTGCACTGCGTCCAAGTGAAGGAGATGCCTTCTCCAGTTCCGATTTCAGACCCTGTTCAGTAAAGCAATGAGCATATGAGTGCAATCAATCATTTCAGACAGATAAATACCAGATTTCCTCTATAAACATCATCAAAGATTGATAGCACCAACTTAAACAAAATCTCCAAAACATCTTTTCCCACCCTAGAGCATTCTGAGTTGGCATGGTACTGAATTTTGCTCTCCCCAATGGCTCAGCCCATATCTGATGTGAAACAATTGCATGAACCTGAACATGTAGGCCCCAGAATGGATAAGAGGTCATGAAAAATTCTTAAGGCAAAGACCCCACCCCACCTCCTACAGTACATGTGGGGCCCGTGAGGCATCCTATATGAGACTTTCTCCATCCAACCAACCATTTCAGGACTAAGCATTAGTTATCCTTACTGCAGCTACCAAATAAATTTCTATGAATTAGATACGGCATCTTTCACTTAGGGACTGTGTTCTCCTTCAAGTTGAATGAATACCACATTGGCAAAACAGAAGAAGTTGAAACAGAACTTAGCAGTAATACGAAACACTAAGGAACAAACAAGACTGGAGTTAGAAATTAGAGCATACAAAGAAGGAAAGAACCAAACTTACACGTTTCAAACCCTCGTGCAAATGGTTAACTTCCTGCGAAATGTGGCATTTAAGGGAATAGACGGTTTCTGTTTCTGTGCTTTCTTCACCACTTTCAGCACAATGAATCCTGGTCAACATCAGTATCATAAGAATAAGAGACAGACGCAAGCCATTTTCTTCTGTATCTAGCACAATTAATATCACATATGGAGCACACACCAAAGTCCCCATCAAAATAGTAGAGTAAAGACACCACAAGTTAGATATGAAACCTAAACAGCTTCCGCACTAACTGAAAAAAAATGGTATATCAGTTAGATGATTTAGAACATGTGATAACTCTGGGATGGGCATTGGATCTTTCCCAACTTCACTGCACTCAGTTAGGGCCTGCCAAGACATATTAGCCCATAGACCTAGGCTACAGCAGAAAAGTATAGCTTACTGAAAATACCCTAGAATGGTATAGACCAGCCAGACCTTCAATAATTTACAACTTTTTTTTTGAAACGGTAACATTTGTATATATTAACTAAAACAGTACAAAGGTTGTACTGAAAACCATATTTACAATCATAGCAAAAAAACAAGAAAACCTGATCCAAAATCCTGACAAGAGACTAGAATATCTATATGATAGAATCAGTGTCTTGTATATCTGTGTGCACCAGAAGCAAAAGAGTCTCACACAATTCAGTTTGATCTATGTGTTCCATTGCTTCTGTCTTCAAAACACCTAGAGTTCCTTTCTTTCCATATTGTCCAACAGATGCAATGTGCATCTGGGACAATCATCCATCTATCTCTGTCAACAGCTCCTATTCCAGCCTCCTCCCAGCTATAGAGCAAATGAGTAATCTTGCATGGCATTACCCAAGCTACTCCTCTAAGATTAACAAATATCCGCCATAGCTGGACTGTTATCTTACAATGGGAAAAAAATTGACTGACTGTCAGCCTCTTCACACATAAATAGCATCTAGAGCAGAGAGAGATCTTCCTCCTCTTGAGATTTTCTCGAGTCAAAACAGCTTCCTTTGCCAGTAGCCAAGTGAAATATGCAACTTTGTAAGGTATTTCACTCTCTATATATGCTTCCATGGTCAATGATGCATTTGTTGATTAACTTGGTTCAAGAACTTGTAGGCAAAGTCCACCTAATACATGCCCCTGCTATCTTCTTTCCACCATAATTTAGCTACTCCTTCCTGTGTGCCTTTGAACTCTTCCAGCTTGCCAAAGAACTTAGTAAGTGTATCTATTTCTCAGTCATTTACATTCCTCCTAAATTGGAAGTTCCACCTTGAGGGATCCATAACTCATCAATATTCGTCTGTTGATGAACTGTTAGCCCATGAATGTCGGGGAAACCAACCATTTGTCCTCCCAAAAGGAAGTCTTGCACCCGTTGTACACTATTATGATTGTGTGATTCCTCATAAAAGGCCAAAGTATCCTTATATACTTCCACGGGCCAACTCCACAAGGAAAAGACACCTCCTTAGTCATCCATTTGTTCTCCTCACCATATTTTGCTTTGATGATGCTACCAAGTAGGATTGAGGCGTTTGTGAGTACCTCCACAACCATTTCAATCTAAGAGCCTCACCATTCATCTCTCATTGTCATGTAATTCATCTCTTATTGTCAACTACATGATGCACAATATGCCCGAGTAAAAGTTGAGGATGTTTATTCTCATCAGAATTGCTCAAGAAGATAATCAGAACAAAAAACATCCTAGGACCACTAGCTGCATTCTTTCTAATCTCAATACACATACAGCAGTAAGTTCACCTGACTCTTCTTATATTTAGGTGCATAACTAATTCCATGCATAAAAAAAGGTAAGAAAATAACTAGAAGCAACTTTAATATCAAAAACTAATGCCTGAACTCATTCCCATTAAATAGAAGGTAAACATCATTTGAATGCAGAAATACCTGTTATCAAAATCAATACCGAAGAGAGTCTTCACAATATCCTGACCTTCACTGCAAGTACCAAGATGAAGTGCAATCACAATCATGATATAAAGAACAATGTATACATAGGATGGTTTTCCTTCATGCTTTTTTTTTAAAAAAAAAAGGAAGGGTCATATGTCCCAACCTGAAGCAAGGAAAACAAACTAGCAAAACAAAACATGGAAATTATTAAAAATAGGATTATTTTTTTTAATGACCTATTAAAAATGGGATTTTATCTGCAAGAAACATCCAGAGAGGAGATGTAGTACCTCGAACTCGGTGATTTAAGAGACTGGGAAAGGGTGTAAAGTAGTTGGGTCCAACATTCTTCGGCATCCTGTGATTATCCAGGAAGTGTCAGAAGGACCACTATATTGCAATGCAATGGTGGTAAGCTTTATTTTAAATGATAAGGAAGCATTGTGCTAGGTTTAGGTATTTTGGAACCTGTTGCATGAAAGCTCCATTGCTCTGCTGGCCAAATTGAGGATATTTCTTCCGTAAAACCTGTGGACATAAACATAATCAAATGCTAGTAGAAGAGCAGCTAACATGGATAAAACACTAAAACGGCGAACAGATGAACATTAGGCACCTATAACTCTCATATAAATTCAAGTAACCCAGGGCCAGAATGACTGACGCACATTGCACAAAGCTCTGATCAAGTAGATAACAGACCACCACCACCCCCACACACTTTAAGTAACTCTAGTCACATCCAACCAAGATATTTTATATTTGCACACAAAAGTCATGACAAAATATATCAAGTTCAAGTGTTCAACCCCGAAGCAGGTAAAAGAACTAAGTCTGTTAACCGGGATTTATTGGCAAATAGTGTCTACTCAGCATGCACAACCTCTTGAAGTATAAAAGTTTGTCCAAAGTCCAAACACATCTTGAAAATTAGGAAAATTGATAAAGAAATTAATGGTAAGTACCATCCAGAACTGCATTGGTGCCACTGGCTTCACATTTTTATCAAGGTCATTAAATAGATCTCTTGTTGCAACTGTCAAGAGATGAGATGAGTGATCCAAATCATTGCTTTTACCCAGTTGAGTATACCTAGCAAGAAGAAGAATAAACTCAAAATCTCAGGCACACGAGATTCCAATTAATCATGTATGAAAAGCATGTGAGATATCAATCTTTATTGGAGTGTTTTCAAAAGTCTGATACTCTGTACCAAGTAGGAGCCAATTTGATCTTACTATCCTCTTGGAATGATAAGATTTTATTCAAGAACTAATCAACACTAAGAGATTGCAGTAATATATACAGTGTACAGGAATTGCCCCAAAAGGTCCTTGGAGGAAATATATGAATTCAAAAACAGATTATTCTGCCTCATTTCTGTTAAATTTAATTTTCTGAGTTGAGTTAGCAGTCTTCAAACATCTCAAATTTCTCGTTGTCCAAATTATCAACAATATACAAGCAGGGATGGTAGATTTTGATCTTATTATCTTGTCATATTTGGTCGGAAATTCAACTGCTTTGAAATATTAAATTGATTCAAATCACGTTAAACTGGGATTGATTTAATTCGAAGGAGCATGTACCACAAAGCCAGTCCACATTTAAATAGGGGAGGCTGTATAGGCGTTATTTCTTGAGCTACGGTTAGATAGGGGCATTATTTCTCCAATTTTTTCTCAACCAACTAGTGGTGTTTCCTCATTTTCTTTTGTAAATACTTACTCTTTAGGTGTGATACCATACAACATAAACTACATTTAAAAATTGGGATTTATTGATTTGGCTAACATAATTCATAAACAGTAAAATATTGATTATTTATAAATATTAGCAAAATTAGGAATTAGGGATAAGATGCAAATAGATCAAATTACCTAACCAAAGAAAGTGCAAATGAATCAAACTAGACCTAAGTTGTTTCCCGATCCAGAACTAAAAAAGACCATATTGAACCTCATCAAGTTTTAAGAACTCGATCCTAAGCCAAAAGACTCCCCAAAAAGGGGGAATTGCACACAAGGGTGTCGTCTAGTGGTCGATGAAGAGGATGCAGACCCTAAAGATCAAGGCTCAAATCCTAGTGAGACAAAAACGCTCAATGATTTCTTCTCATTTGCCCAAGCCTTGGTAGACGGAGCTGCCCGTACACGTACTAGTCGGACGTAGCAAGTACAGGTGCATACAATCTGGACTGGGCACCACCATTATCAAAAGGAGAAAAAAAAAGGATGGGTGCAAGAAGGAAAGGCTTACTCAGTCAGAGAAGACTTCAGCTCCGGAACTGAATGCAAGCACTGCACTGTGGAGTTCATGTAGCATGTGTTTCCAAGATTAAATAATCCAGCTGAATGACCCTGGAGCAAACAAAATTATAACAATACTCATCACTCAGCCAAGGATTAAAAGGATAAATTAAAGCCTTGGCATTATGAAAAACAGCAATTCTCATACAAAATGTGCAAATGAAGAAATCACGAATATGATCAGCACTACAAATCCACCAAATTACTTGTGCTCGTGGAACAAGAACAGAGAATTACATATTAGCAAGGTTTAATTGCATGTAGAGAAGTTGGACAAAGCAACTGCTTTTCAATGGAGGATCTACATGCAGAAAGGTAGGTGCTTAAGCACCCATTATCTTTGCCACACACATATAACTTAAACAGGAAACTAGTAAAATATTTACATATAGACTTACTAAGCCCCTCTGAAAATGGCAACGGGTGCACAGATTAAAGAAGTGGATGAAAGAAAATGCTACTACTGCTTTTGGGAAATAAAATGAACAAAACAAGTTCTGTAAAGTTCTACTTATGAATCAAATAGCATGTATCTGCTGGTATATATATGCCACAAGACAGACTATGCAAACAATAAACATTAAGATCTATGCAACTCTGAAACCGTGTTTTTGATGCAACGAGAGTTGTGTAAAGAAAACTTACTACATTAACCACTTGCTCCTCTTCAGGCATATCTTCAACAAAAATAGGACCCTTCTCAGGAGCCTTCACAATTTCATCAGCAGTTCCCATCATCATCAGCCTTTGACCCTAGAAATGCACATGCTTCTTAATAACTGATACATCATTGCATAAAAAATAGAGAGATGCAATGAGAAGTCATGTACCTCTTTTACTCCTACTTTAGACCAATCAGCGTCATCCTAAATAACCATGTAAATCATCCAACAGTTGCCAACAAAATAAACAAGCAAAGCATTACATGCAGAGAATTTCAGCATTCCTCAAAACACAAATTACTTTTGTGCTTCATATGCCAAGTGAATAGTGTATAGCAAACCAAGGACAGCACTAAAATTTAATACCTTCAATAAACCACCTTTGACCATTATCTTTTGCCTTTCAGGTGGTACCCCTGTTAGATCATACAGCTGGCATTTGAAAACATATGGAGGCTGGCTAGTGTCAATTTCCACAGCAGGATAGACTTCTTTTTGCCACTTTACACTTACTGCAACCAATCACCAGATTTACAAGGAGAAAATTAGAGCCTTTATAGTCCAAGTGCACAATCAAAAAGAGAACGAGAAAAGGGGTTCTGAATGGGAGGAAAACAGTTTCCTCCACAGAGTTGCTCGTGAAACGCAAACAATTAATAAATTCTCAAAAGGAAACTGGCTTCCTTAACAGCTCTTTTAGTTTGATATCCTAGACTGGATAAGTTTGACTTAAACAACTTTGTCCTCACCAAGTTAGACTTGAGATTACAAGAACAAAAAAAAAATACAAGTAGAAGAACCATTAAAGATAGCAAGAATAATCCCTTGAAAGCTTCATTAGAATTCAAGAATATTTCTGTCGCATTGAAGGAAGCAAACAAAGTTTCTTCCTCTTTTTTACCCCTTTGAATGTTCAAAGAACACTTGACTAGTCATTTTGAAAATGGAAACAAGAGTGAAGGTACAGTCAGTTTTTGATATATGGATGTGTCTTAAATTAGTTACAGTTAGGAGTCTACAGTCTAGTAGGCTAATGTGACAAAATACTGCACATCAGAAGTACAGTTTCTATTTTTAGATACTGATCACTTGTCTATACACTATGCATGAGTAATGCTACTCTGTATGGTAGTGAAGAGTGAGTCCGTTATACTTTTGTGTTTCTCCAATAATCCTTCAAAAAAATCCCAAATCAACATCAACAGCATAGCCATAGTGGTGCTGTCTGAACGAACCACCATGAATTAAACAAAACAAATGGACAAACATTAAACTATTACAATGATGATACCTAACTGAAACACCAGCGGTATTTCTCAAACATACATCAATTAACTTATCCAAGATATAAAAAATCTGCTCCTAGAAAAAAAAAAGATGTTTCAACTTAACTCCATCAGAGTGCTCCAATGTTTGGATAACTGTATTTTTTTCTTTTTGCATTGTGAGTAAAAATAGAGATACTTTTTACACAAAAAATATTTGGAAAACACTCTCTAACCTTTACTTCAGAACATAGTTCTTATCCCAAAAAAAAAACTCTTTTTGCCAAAGAAAACTCAAAACACACGCCAACTTGAAAAAGTTCTAGCATGTTCTGAAAAAGATAAAAGAAGTCACCTTCATATTCTAACCCTAGAAGAAACCATTAAGAAAATCAATCAGATGGGCCTGTATAAGCTCCACCACCATCTCCACATGCTGTTATTACTCGAGATTATCAATCAATCAACTACACCTCAATCTCAAACTATTTGGAATCCGCTACATAATTCCTCCGCATAGTCCACAATATTCAGGTCCATTTCATCATAAATACTAAATAATTTGAGTTTTTAAGACAAATTAGGATCTGTTAAACTAAAAATTACGAGTTTCAAAATACTTCGAACCAAAGCATGAATAACAAATCTCTGCTTTGGAAAATCGATACCTAAGCGTGAATTTTCCCATCAATGTGGCATAACAATTCAAATTCAAAGTACAGTAAACTGATATGAAGAAGTTATGGAAAAAGTTCTGACCTGTCACCATGGTTATCGGAGCTTCGGCGTTGGCAGGATCGGGACTCGACGGAGGTTTCTCGCTCTGTTTAGAATTTGCCCTGTGCGATGTTTGCTTGTAGAGAAGGGCAGGCAAACGCCACCGAAGAGTTTATTTTATACTCGTACTCGTATAGGGAAAGTCCTCAGATATTCGGAGATATTATTATCTAATAACTACATAACATAAGGTAAAAATGTAAAAATACTTATGTCTAATTTATTTTCGTTAAGATAAGGCGAAATGGTCTGATGGACCCTTATACTTGTATCAGTTTGTATTCTGAACTCTTCTACTTACCCTTTTGTCATCTGGACTCTTAAACTCAATTAAAATGAGACTTTTAAGCCTGGTCAACAGTCAGAGGGGCTTAAAAATCTCATTTTAATTGAGTTTAAGGGTTCAGATGACAAAGGGGTAAGTAGAAGGGTTCAGAATACAAACTGATACAAGTCTAAGGGTCCACCAGACCATTTCGCCTTAAGATAATGATCATGAAATATGAATAAGTATTTAAAAAAATGTTATTTGTTTCTATTAAGATAACGGTCATATCAGCAATGAATTATGAATATTTCAAAAAAAAGTTATTTTAAAGTTTAAAAAATTGTATTTGAAATTAAAACTGTGTTCTCAAAGAGGACAATAACATTTGGGAACTGAAATTGTGTTTATCCATTGATAATAATTAGAATTGGTTTTGAATTTTTGTAAATAATTTTTTATAACTGAAAAAATTGTATGTGACCCGCCCTTTGGATCAATCATAGTCTTCTAAACTCGGTGGATAATGGGTCTGCTCCTCTACCTTTCTCCACTTAAAAATCGGGCTTCGCTTTACATGGTGTGGGGCTCGAAGTTAAATTTCAGAGGTTTACAACTTTTTATTATCAAACATGATTTCTGAAATTTAGCTCCTAAAAAAAATAAAAAATATTCATGGTCAAACACTTATTAAGACATTTCAATTTAAATACAAATTTGAATATGAAACGTATACATTAAAAATCTAGATACGTGAAACATGACCCCCCAGCTACCTTAAAACAATAACATAATTAACAATCGACCTAACTATTGAAAAATCCATGAAGTCCTCAAATGAGGAGGACTCACCCTTGCTGACTGAAATGTTGCACTCTATCTAGCCACGGATCTGAGAACGAACGCCTGAATCTACATCATAAAAGAATGCAGTGTAAAGAAACGTATGCGGTCAATACATGGAATGTACTGTAAGATAAAGTAAACATAACCATAAAGCAAAGTAATATAGATGAAATGTATATTAAAAACCAGTGTTTAAATGCACATGTGAATCTGCTTTCTAAATATAAAGATGAATCGATCTATGTAATCATGATATGAAAATAAAGTTAAAACATCATATTTGTGAAGTCATGATAATAATGCAAATGCATGGGATTCATAATAGCACTGCTGGAAGTTTCTTACAACCGACAAATACCATTTGAGTTGATGATCCAACTTACAATTTTAATGTGGTGGGATATCCTATACCGTGTCAGGGTATAGAATATGTATGTCTAACACACACACACAAAATATATA
>JAKRZT010031426.1:0-14342 GCA_029582215.1 Solanum sparsipilum
AAATATCTGACCTAGCATGTGTAATTCAAGAACTAATGAAATACATAGCTAGGGTTCTGAAGTTTATGTAAGAAACTGAGCAATAACATGATAATCTGATTTGGAACATTTAAATAACTAATTCATGATGATCTGTTGTAATTCTAGAAACCCTAGGTCTGTTCATAATCATGGAATCAAGAATCTGACTGAATTCTAAGGACCTAATGGGTGAAAGGAACCCACTAGTGAAATCCCACATACCTGGTGACGAATTCCACAGAGAAATCTTTCGATTTCGGGGCTGGAACTGATGGAACCTTGTTGCGTTCTTGAACTAGGGTTCTTGATCTTTTTCTCCTCCCTTGATTCTAATTTTCTAAGTTTTGATTAATGATTTTGACTAAGGTAAGTTCTAGTTATGTTTTTAGGCTTAAACTGATTGAAACCTCATGATTTAGGGTTTAAACGACGTATCTTAGGGGTTAAATGAAGTAGGAAAAGACCAAAAGACCCCTGACTTAACTGCTGTCGGAGTGACTGACGGACTGGACTGACGGGCAGTCATTCAATCGACGGTCCGTCGATTGGATCCGTAGGTCGAGTCTGCCCTACAGGGCTTCACTAAAACGGGCATAAATTTTTACTCGGAAGTCGAAATTTAGCAAACTCAGTGGCGTTGGAAAGATAATTAAATTATCTATCTAACCATAAGTTATGGGACACATAATTCATTTTGTGCTAATATTTATGACCATCTGAAGTTGATCCATCAACAATTTTCAACTAACTAGCTACTAATCCTCATCTACGGTCAGACCTACGGACCGTGGATCGATTGAAGGTCCGTGCTGGTCGACCGTAGTTTGTGTCAGAGGCTGGGTAAGGGAAGTCTCGATCCACGGACACAGACCACGGACCGTGGGTCTGTCCGTGAGTCGGGACTTGGCCAAATTTTCTGACTGAGTTCTGGGAAGTTTTCTGTCACGAACCACGGACCTGCAGGACGGACCGTGAGTCCATCTACGGTCTGTGAGTCCATCTACGGTCCGTGAATGGTGTCCGTGAGTGCCACCTGTAACACCAGAAATCTGAAATCTTTATTTTTGGATACGGGGTGTTACAGATGCTACTTCCTTAGGCCTCAGCTTGTGAACTTGGCGATCTAGAATCTGAACAGAAATCTCCTCATAAGATAAATTATCCTTGATCTCAATATTTTTAGTTGGTATGATCAATGAAGGATCGCCCATGCACTTCTTCAACATGGAGACATGAAATCCCGAATGAAATGCTGCTAACTCTTGAGGTAGTTCTGATTCATAAGCCACTTGCCAATCATTTTGGAAATTCTGGAAGGACCAACATACTGGGACTAAGTTTCCCCTTCTTACCAAACCTCATAACACCCTTCGTGGGTGGAACTTTCAAGTATACCCAATCACACAATCCACATTGATACTTCAAAACACTATCTCCCCCTTGTTCAAAAGCAATCACTTTTTGCTTATGAACACTTACCTTTTAATTCAAGCAATAAAGGATATTGGTCTTGCTTTCCTTTTACTTCTGACACTAATGATGATTCAGTCCCATTCATCACCACCACTCCTCCTTTTATGTAATCCATTAGTCGAACTCATAATCGTGCAAGTCTATGCACCTCTTTTGCTAACTCTTTCTTATCTTCCTCAAAATGGGCGGTACTACCCACAGACAAACTGCTTAAGGCATCAACAACAACATTAGCCTTACTTGGGTAGTAAAAAATACTCATGTTATAATCCTTGAGTAATTCTAACCACCTCCTTTGCCTGAGATTAAGCTCTTTCTGACTAAGCACATACTGAAGACTCTTGTGATCGATGAACACATCCACATGCACACCATAAAGATAACGTCGCCACATTTTCAAAGCAAATACTATGGAAGCCAATTCTAAATAATGGGTTGGGTAGTTCTTCTCGTGAACTTTCAACTGTCGGGAGGCATAAGCTATAACTTTGTCATTCTGCATTAAGACAGAACCTAAACCAACTCTAGATGCGTCACAATACACCACACAACCTTGAGTACCTTCTGGTAAGGTCAAAATTGGGGCAGTAGTTAACCACTTTTTCAATTCATGAAAGCTTTTCTCACAAGCTTCAGACCATTCAAACTTCATTGTCTTCTGAGTCAACTTGGTCAAAGGAGAAGAAATAGACGGGAACCCTTCGACGAACCTTCTATAATAGTCAGCCAACCCCAAGAAACTCCTAATAGTCATTGGAGATGTGGGTCTAGGCCAGTTCTGCACAGCCTCTATCTTCTGAGTGTCAACTCTAATTCCATCACCGAAAACTATGTGGCCCAAGAATGCCAAAGACTCAAGACAAAACTCACACTTAGAGAACTTGGCATACAACTTCCTATCTTTCAATGTCTGAAGAACTATTCTAATATGGCTAGCATGATTTTCTTCATTCCTTGAATAGATTAGTCTGTCATCAATGAAGACTATAACAAACATATCTAAATAAGGTTTGAAGACTTTATTCATAAGGTCCATAAACGCTGCTGGTGCATTACTCAAACCGAATGACATGACCAGAAACTCATAATGTCCTTAACGGGTCTTGAATGTTGTCTTTGGAATATCACATTCCCTTTCTTTCAACTTCTCTTATAACTCTTTCAACTCTGCTGGTGCCATTCTATATGGCGGACTAGATATAAGACGAGTATCTGGAAGAAGGTCTACACTGAAGTCTATTTCTCTCTCAGGAGGGACTCCGAGTAGATCAGTTGAAAGACTTCTAGGAACTCTCTTACTACTGAAATTGACTGAATATGAGGTATCTCAACACTAGAGTCATTAACTCGGACTAAGTGATAGATACAACCCTTAGAAACTAACTTTCTTGCCTTAAGGTACGAAATGAAACGACCCTTAAGCACTGCTCAACTGTTTTTCCACTCTAAGATTGGCTAATTTAGAAACTAAAACTTTACAACTTGAGTTCTACAATCAACTAAGGCATAACAAGCATGAAGTCAGTCCATACCTAGAATGACATCAAAAACCTACCATGGTACTCTTGTGATTGACGGAAACAGAACAATCACGATAAACTTTTTCTACTAGAATAGAATCACCAACAAGTGTAGAAACACTGAAGGGTTCACAAAGTTGCTCAGGAATAACATCAAAATTCATAGTAACATAAGGAGCTACAAAAGGTAAACTCACTCCTGGGTCTAGCAAAGAATAAACAGTAAAGTCAAAGATTTGGATCATACCAGTGACAACATCTGGCGAATCTTCTTGCTCTTAGCGACTATTGATAGCATACAAGCGGTATGTTCCTCCACCAGTACCTGAAGTAGCTTCTCTAGGTGAAACTCTGCCTGGTGAAGCAATTGAAGAAGACTGGGCTTTATTACCCTATTTACCATTACTCTACCTGTTCTCAGGACACTCCCTCATAAAATGACCGTTCTGACCACACTTGAAACAACCAGTGGA
The DNA here is from genome assembly GCA_029582215.1 of Solanum sparsipilum. Lineage (NCBI taxonomy): Eukaryota > Viridiplantae > Streptophyta > Magnoliopsida > Solanales > Solanaceae > Solanum > Solanum sparsipilum. Next base: position 3,488 of record JAKRZT010031426.1, read on the forward strand.
GCCATCACGACACATCTGTGAGTGGTTCCTACCACACTTAGTACATGCAGGAGGCATACTACCCCTCTGTACAATACTGACTTGAGAATAGACAGGTTTAGCTCTGAAACTCTGGGAATTCTGACTATTGTATTCACATTTGTTCTTAGGTGCAGGTGCACTAGCAGATGATGGGGCAGGTCCCTTTTGTTTCTGTTGGAAGGAAGACCGGTTCGCACTACTCTTTTGCTGCCTGAACTCGTTCTTTGATGTCTTAGTCCTCTTATTTTTAAACTCTTCTCTATCCTTCAGCTTATTCTCCTTAACTTGTTATACATGGATCATAAGCCTTGCTAGGTCCATATTCCCTATCAGGATAGCTGTCTTGCCTTTCTTGCTTGACTGACGATACAACCCAATAACAAATAATGTCATCCTGCTCCTCATGTCACCAACCATCTCTGAAGCATAGTGGGAAAGTTGTGTGAACTTTAGACTGTACTCATGAGCACTCATAGACTTCGGATTAATGGTGAGAAACTCTCTTATCTTTACCTCTCGCAACTTACGAGGAAAGAAATGCCCCATGAGAGCACTCTCAAACACAATCCAACTCACTATTGCGCGCATCCTCAGGCCTATTCTTTTTCCATTGGTCGAACCAGATTCTAGCGACACCCTTCATTTGGTATGCAGCTACTTCCACCCTCTCCGCATCAGCAACATGTATCACATCAAATACCCTTTTCAGCTTCTCAATGAAGTTCTCCGGATCCTCAGTGACACTTGAACCTGTGAAGCTTGGTGGGTTCATCCTTAAAAGCTCACGGATCCTTAAAGTATCAGCCACTTCCTGTCGATTATCTCTCTGTCTAACTTGATAGGTCGCAACTTGACTTAACATCCAAATAACTTCACAGAATTCAGCATGGGTAACCTCTCCTTGGGGTTGCACATCTAGTGCATTAGGTACTATTTTTTCCTCGACATTTCTCCTAGCAGGACGACCTCTAACTGCTCTTCGTGAAGGCATGATTATCTGGAAACACGCGCAAGCATGAATTAGAGGGAAACTCTAACGCACGAAATGAGTGTGAAAAAAGTGAGAAATTTTCCTAAATGTTGCAACCTCCTAATTATAGATGTGGCGTGCTTCACATCGATAAATAGGACTCTCCAGACACGGTTTCATAGACTCCCTAGGACTCTTGAACTCTAGGCTCTGATACCAAGTTTGTCACGCCCCGAGCCTACACCCTGGGCGGGACTGGTACTCGAGAACCATTGCTGGCCCCAAGCGAACCCTTGGCCTGACTTACTTACTCAGTGGAAGACTATATACAATAAGAAAGGAATTCGAATGCTAAACAACTTAACTGTCCCAAACTGAACTCATAATGTTTTGAAAATAAACGTTTAACTTAGCCAAAATGGCACCTCAAATTTGAATATAAGTCAATAACAAAATGATGATGAATGAACTAACATCTGACTGACTATCTATGAAGCCTCTAAAACAATTGAGATGGATGTCGGGATAGGCCCACGGCATCCTAATGAACTATCTAATACTGAAAGTAAACAAAAGGGATCCTGCGGAATGCTAAGAGGCTTACCAACAAACTTTGAACTGCTTACGGGATCAACGATGTGTTGGATGCCGATTCTAGCTACCTGTGCCTGCATCATAATACGATGCAGGTCAACTGACATCAATACATTGAATGTACGAGTATGCGAGTTGGAGTCCTAAACACAACATAGGCTTGAAAAGAATCTGAAAGGAACTGAAAAAACTTACCTGGCTCAACTCAACTCAACATAACTGAACTCATTTCAATATAAAGTAGTTTAAAACAAGTGCAATATAAAGAAAAGTTGTCTAAAACATGATGTCAACTCTGTGTATATGCAAAGATACAAATAACTCTGAGATGTATGTAAAAATACAAATAAACTGATGTATATAAAAACACTAAGTACTGCTGTGGGAGTTTCTCTAACCGACAACCATCACATAAGAGCTATTGTGATGATAGAACGATCTCCCTCGCGCTGCCAGCGCATCCTAAACCCTGCCAGGGGTATAAGACCTAAATTACTAAGTGGATCCACTAGTCTATGCGAAAAGGATTCATCTAAAAAGTATGATCCTTTTCTACCCATGATGGCTACATGGTTTATGGAGACGTGAGTTGAACTCAAGCTCATCCCCATATCGATGCTCAATACTACTACCAAAATATGATACTAACTCTTTATGTTTAAAACATACTTCTTTCTATGATTTGAGATAATTGCTCAAAAACTTAGCTCAAAGGCTATCTTGGAAATCAAAGTTTCCCCTCTTGCTTAATTATGAAAGCATTTACTCTTTTCTAAAAACTAGCCCGAAGGCTCTTTGGAAATCGAGGTTTCCTTTCTTGTTTAAATGTGAAAACATTTTAAACACTTTGGGAATACATAGTCCCCATATACTTTTGAAGAAATGAACTTCAAGCTTTAATCTTTACTCTTTACTCAACTTGAACTTTAAGTCTTAAAAACTAAGTTAAAAGCATTTGCAAAAAACTTCTTGAAAAGACTCTAAGAACTTCCTAGACTTGGCTCTTGACTTTCCTTGAATTTGAATTTATGGATTCAAGGTTATGATTCATGTTTCTGGATGATTTCTAGATGTTTAAAGTAGTTAGAATCAATGGAAAGTGTTAGTACACTTTAAAAGGTCTTAGATAGATTAAACGACGAAAACTAGTGAAAAACGATGATTTGGGCGCATCTCGGGTGCTCCGCGCCAGCCTCAACTTACTGGGAGCTTTGAAGCTCAAGAATAAATTTTCAAATTTGTCGGTGAGTTCATCTTTTCCAGTGATCATTTCTTCCTCATCGCCGGCTCGTTCGATGATTTTTTCTATTAAATATTAGGATTTATCATCTATAGATGGGAATGTTGGGACTGCTATCTTCTTCTCCCAAAGAAGTGAAAGGGAAAGTAATTCCCTCCATTAAAAGGGGTAATTTTTCTATAAAAATAAATAAAAAGAAAAGAAAAATATACAATTTAATTATAATAAAAATATATTTAAAATGTTCTTTTTTAATTGTTTTTTGCTTCTCACTCTCTCAAAGAGAGTGAAATGCACTCTCTATGTCATGTCAGCACATGTCAACACTTAAGGGCTTACTTGACCGATTTTAAAGTAATTCAAGCGGTAATAGAACCCCAGTAAAAGATAAGTATGTAATTGGAAATCCACACATAGCTTGAGGGGGCATTTGGATGTTTTCTCAAAGGAAATGAAAAAGCAGAAGGTTAAAATTGATGAGAAAAGGAAATGAAAGGAAAGTGGAATGTGGTCCTATATACATTTGGCAGCCAAAAATAAGCCCTCATACAATTGACACTATGTGCACCTCGCTCAGGATAGAAAATTTCCAACCTAGATACTGGTAATTGAGGGAAGTGCCATTATGAGACTTGAGTCTTTACAAAGCTCCGATACCACGTAATTTTTTTATAAATATGTTAAAACTCAATTGTATTTCATGGAAGAGTTCTTCCTTAATATATACAGATTACACAAAGATGTAGTTGAATACAAACTCTTTTGGAGATAAACTATAAGCATAAATTCTAATAGGATACAACTACTGTTATGATGTCCTAACAAATAAAAATTAATTTATCAAATCGATTTGATATAATTTTCAATTTAAATTGATTTTTAATTAAATTGTAAACACCTCTGTTTGTAGTCCTTTATTTTTAGTTTCAAGGATAGAAACCATCACAAATATCATTGTCGATAAAATGGGGACAATGACAATTATAGGCTATTCTTTGACCTTTACACAGTTTCACGTGCTTGTTGAATTAAAGTTTTTGAATGAGGGATTAAAAAATAGATTTTGTTAAGTTAAGACATAGAAGTTAATTAAGCTGGTAAACTCAAAAAAGTTCAGTAAATAGAGAAGTCAAAAGTGCTTAATTAGTTGTATGTATACACACTATTAACAATAAATTAATGGATTATTGACTCTCACATTTTGAGATGTATATGTTTTGATTTGAATGACATAAAACAGAAACTATAGGTAACGAAAATGTATTTTAATTTCCAGTTGCTTATATAGTAGTAAATAGTAACATACAAAAATGACTAATAAGGAAAAAAACTTCGTCTTCAGCAATTAGTGCTCTATAAAATAATATACAGAGGTTATCGTAGAAAGTAAGCTTACCTGGAATCATAAGAAATACAAAAAAGTTATCCAATTTTTTTAGAAAGGACTTTGGCTACTATTCATTCCTACAAATATCACATTTAACAATCAAATATCATTTCAATCTTTAAAATACCATAAATTTAAGTATTGTAAATATTGAGTTGACCTATTTGCAAATATGAAACTTCAATATTGATAAACAAAGTTGACATTCAAATATTCTTTTGCACTTAACTCCACATATTCTCTTTTTAACTTTAACTAAATATTACATCCTTTTTTTTTATTAAACTAAGGAATGATTAATGCAGTGATATTTTTAATAAATAATCCTCCGTTTCAAAAAGAGTGACCTAGTTTGACTTGACATGGAGTTAAAGAAAACAAAAAATAACTTTTGAATCTTGTGGTGTTAAATTAAAGTTATGTCAAATGTACAAAATTGCCCTTTAATCTTGTGGCCTTAAACATGCCATGTAGAAAGCTGAAATTAAAATGTTACCAAAAAATGAAAGAGGTCATTCTTTTTTAAACACACTAAAAAGGAAAGTAGATCATTTTTTTTTAACCGGGAGTATTAAATTTGTGATTGTAGTCACGAGGATAATGATCATCATTTCACGAGTTTCTGATTGTAAGTAGAACTTTCTTCTCTCAATCAGAAACTCGTGAAATGGTGATCATTATCCTAGTAAAGAACATGAAATAACAAGATTGCCTTCGTGATGAAGCAAATATGTTGACAGAGAACAACTTAGATACTCCCTCTTATAGAATAAGAAAAACTCAAACTCAAAACACTACCCACAACCAATCAATTGCTCAATCCAAAGATCTTCAAAATGCCTAATGATATCACCATTAACATTCTTCTAAGGCTTCTTGTCAAATTGCTTTTAAGATTCAAATGTGTTTGTAAATCATGGTGCTCTTTAATTGAAGATCCCTAATTCATCAAGCATCACCATGATATTTCTAAAGTGATCTGAACCATCATAAAACCATTATGACTGATGGTCTACGTGACAACATGGATGACTATTTGTGTTTCATCTTATAATTATTGTTATTTGAATATAAGAAAAGTAGAACTCGTTTCTTTTTAATATAATCAATAAATAAAAATGAAAAGAAATGCAAGTTGAAATTGATATCTTAAATTTGCTTCGGTAAATCTGCACGTACGAAAAAAAAATTACCGTAACCAATCAAATTTCAGTTTACCAACTTACATAAAAAAAATTTATAGCTGTTAAAATGCCTAGAGTCGATAGTAAAAGACACATTTAAACTTTTCAATTTTTGGAGTTTTATATCAAAATTGTCAGGTGTGTGAATTTCTTATTTGAATTATCACCAATTTTTATTTATTAAAACATACCTCAACAATTAATTATTGTTTAGTTTTTCCAGTTAACTTAAAGTTCAGGTATGAACCTCAAACAATTAATAGTTGAAATGTTATTTTAATAAACAATTGATGATGATTCGGATATGAAACTTAAGAAAATGAGATACTTTAAATATGGCGACCCACTTAAAAAAAAGGAAAAAAATTATATATAGTACCTTAATATAATACTACTAAATTCTTGACATTGTCACGCTCCGAGCCTACACTCTAGGCGGGACTGGCACTCGAGAACCATTGCTGGCCCCAAGCGAACCCTTGGCCTAGCTTACTACTCAGCGGAAGACTTACTCATGTTAAAAATACTCTAAAAGTAAACTGAAATCTCAATAAAACAACTTAGAATGTATAAAGAAACATTCACTCGCCAAAAAGGCACTTAAGTCTCAAACATCAAAACAAAAATGGAAAGACTCAAGAACTAACATCAATTAACTATTTATGAAGCCTCTAACAACTAAGATGGACGTCGGGACAAGACCCACAACATCCTAATGAACTAAAATGATAAAGTAATGAAAAAAGGGATCCTTCGGAAGCAAGGAGACTCACCAACAACTCTGAATGCTCAACTGGATCAACGAAGCGTCGGATGGTAACCCTGGTTACCTGTATCTGCATCATAAAACGATACAGGCCAAATGGCATCAGTACATTGGATGTACGAGCATGCGAGGGGAATTCTAAAACAAGACATAAGCTTGAAAAGGGGACTGAAAGAACAAACATGGTCTCAACTGAACTGAACTGAACTGAACTGAACTGATTTCAATATAAAGCAATAATATAAATGCAATATAAAGAAAAGCTTTTAAAACATGGATAGCAACTCTGTGTATTTAGAAATACAATAGTAACTCTGTATGTATGCAAAGATACAATATAAACTCTGGATGTATATAAAAATACAAGTAACTCTGTGTATATAATGATACAAAATACTTATGTGGGAATTTCTCTAACCGACAACCATCACTTAAGAGCTATTGTGATGATACAACGTTTTGTCTCACGTTGCCAAGGCCGTCATATACCTTGCCATGGGTATAGAACCTGACTACTAAGTGGATCCACTAGTCTATGCTAAAAAGCACTAAGGAATCATCTAAAAAATATGACCCTTTTCTGCCCATGGTGGCTACATGGTTTATGGAGGCCGGGAGTTGTCTGAACTCGCTCCCATTTCGGTGCTCAATACTACTCCCAAAATATACTAGCTCAATATGTTTAAAAACATAACTCTGTGGTTTGAGATAATTGCTCAAAACTTAGCTCAAAGACTCTCTTGGAAATCAAAGTTTCCTCTCTTGCTTAATTGTGAAAACATTTACTCTTTGGGAATACATAGTCCCAATATACTCTTTTTGAAGAAATGAACTTCAATATTTACTCTTTACTCAACTCAAAACTCAAGTCTTAAAAATAAAGTTAAAACATTTGTAAAAGACCTTGGGAAAACTCCATGAACTTATCTTAACTTGATTTTTAACTTCTCTTGACTTGACTCTTAACTTTTCTTGAATTGAATTAGGGATTCAAGGATTGTGATTTGTGATAGAAAAGATCTCATGATGTTTAGGAGTGTTTTTAGATAGTTAAACATGAGAAAAGATCAACAAATCACTGTCTGAAAGCAAGTCCGCGACGCGGAGATGCATTTAAATATTTGGTCGCGAAATGAATTTTGAGGCAGAACGGTATGTGACCGTTCCGCTCCGCGAAGAAGAATTACCCAATCCTGAAGAACAGGTCTGGACCTGGTACCCAGATTCGCCCGACTTTTTCCTTCTTTGTTTTCTAACCCCCAATTCGCCTAAACTCGGTTCTTTTTTTTAAATTGTCTTTAGATTCAAATACCCAACATATATACACAAGAATCTAACTCAAACAATTCAAGGAAACAACACTATAACCTCAAGAAACTCCTCAATCTCAACTCAAATTCAAGAATGAAAGTAATTCAACAACACACATCAAGAACATTCAAACTTCCAATCTTTTTAGGACTACTTCACGCTGAAATAAACATGTTTGACACGTGGGTGAACGAACCCAACGTTATGAAAGTCTCACATACCTCGTAGGATCAAATCCTTGACGAAATCCGCAATCAATTCCTCACGAAGACGACAAATCTTGACTTTCCTCTTCTCTTCTCTCTTGAGTTCTTCTCTCTAACACCCTAGCGTGAAATCTTTGAGTGCGTAAACTGAACCAAATCTTGTTTAGACCCCAAATAAATTACTAAAAACGGATTTAATTAATTGGGTAGTGAAAAGACCATAATACCCTTCTAAAATCCGGTTTTGACTTTCCTTATCTAGACATCCCGACTTCAAATGGGGATATCTCCTTCATACAAACTTGAAATTGAGAAAACTCGACGGCGTTGGAAAGATGATTCAAAGATCTTTCCAACGGTATTTGGTAGCTTACCTAACTCATCCTAAGATAGGAGTTATGGTCGTTTGAAGTTGACCCAAAACTCATACTTAGCTTAACTTTGTCAAACTTTCCAAATTTGATTATTTCCAAAAATGATTCTTTCTAATTTAAAGTCTTTCTAGTAGCGGGATGTTACAGACTTGTGCATTGCACGTGCCATATACGTATATGTTTGAATTATATAATATACAATTTTATAAATAACACACTAGAAAGGATTTCCTCAATTTGTGCTACTCCAAAATATATTTATTTTTTTCTCAAAAAATTGATCAAACATGTTTACTTTTAAAAAACAAGCACCTTTTAAAAGAAAATAATAATATTATTTTTAACCTCTTAACTAATCGGACAAACTAATTGCTATAGGGGAAAGGATGAAGAGAGTGGGAAATTTGACAAATAAACAAAAAAAAATGCAACGGTTACAGTCAAAGCAGTGGTTTTCTAAGCTGGTAAAAAGGGGAAAGCACGTGTTTATGCAAAAGAACTTTATACTTACAAGTTACAACCATAAACTTGTGAAATGATGACCATTATCATTGTGAAGCACATGAAATGACAAGATTGATGTAGAATTACTTAATTCGAGTTGATGTAGAATTACTTAATTAAAATTTTAATCAATTTTAAATACTATTATACAAGCTGGGATATATATGAGTACGTGAGTTTGGTATAAAGCAAATTTCAAAAAAAATAAAATGAAAAATGTTTTCCAAATTGAGAGCCTGCTTGGATTGTTTTTGCTTTTGACTTATTTTTTAACATTTTACCTTAAAATCAAATGCTTATAAGCACTTTTTTAATTTATTCAAACACTCCAAAAATGCTTAAAAGCACTTAAAATAAGTCAATCCAAATAGGCTTAAATGGAAATCGACTTACCTCCAAAATAAGGAAAACATTTTTCAAAACTCTTTTCCAACCTCACACCTCAACTTTCCACCTTAACTCAAGTCTCGAGTACCGATTTCCGATACTAATCCAGAATTCGACTCATGATTCTCGATTCGGGACCCAAATCCCGACCTCAATTCGAGACCTAACTCTCAGGTTACGGGTCTCAGGTCAGGATCAGAGTCAATTCCAGTTTAGATGTCGGGTCTCGGATCAGGGTCGGGGTCAAATCCCGGGTCAGGATTCAAGGTCGGATTTTGGACTAGGTGTTGGGGTCGATTTCCGAGTCAGGTGTCGGGGTGCGGTTTTAAGTCGGGTGTCGGAGGTGGATTTCAAGTCGAGAGTCGAGGTTTGGTCCCAAGCCAATTGTTGGGTTTAGGTCCCGGGTCGGGTGTTGAGATCGGGTGCCGAGGTTGGACTTTGATTTGGAAGTCGGGTCCCGAACTAGGTGCTAGGACTGGGTCCCAGATCGGATTTTAGGATCGGTTCCAGATCAAATGTCGGGTTTTGAGTCAGGAGTCGGGGTCAGATCCTGAATAGGGTGTTGGGTTCAAATCCTGGATCGATCGTCAGGGTTGTGTCCAAATTCGAACGTCGAGATCGAGTCACAGTTTTAATATCAGGTCCCGAGTCAAGTTCCAGGCTCATATCCTGGATCATCATCAAGATCATGTCCAAATTCGAATGTTGAGGTTGGGTTAAAGATTGGATCCCAATTTGAATGTTAGGTCCCAAATTGAAAGTCGAGGTTAGGTCCTAAGTCAAAATTCCTGATTAGATTTCGGATCGTTCATCGAGATTGTATCCCGATTCGAGGGTTAGGATCGAGGTTGAATTCCAATTCTAAAAAAACATTTTCCTTCATACCGAACATACTCTATAATTAAATAGGAATATGTATACTATTTTGTTCAAAGTTCTTTTAATGTGACAACTCGAGTGGATTCATTACTCACTTTTGTTTAGCCTTAATTCCAAAAAATACTTTTGTTTAGCTACATAGGACACATGGGTCTACTTATTCAATTTTATACAAGCTTAAATATTGTTTACTTGTGCGCACTCAAAGTCAAAGAACATAAATATCTATTAAAACCAAGTTTATGTATTGTGTCATAGTTTTAACATGCAACTACTTTAACATCATTCCTAATGAATTCGAAATGAATTAATTAAGGATGTCAAGTTATGATAAATTAATGAAAACAAATTGGATTCCATTTCTGAATCGACAAGTTGATTTAAAGAAAGAAAGTGAGATGTCAAACTTGTATGCATGAGTCAAAATATTTAATACTTTCTCACACTAATAATATTTGTTATTCCTTTTCTAATCCTAGATAATCTTAAAACTTAAATAGGTACTCTTTTTTCTCATTCATATTCAACTAATTAGGTTTTAACCATAGATTAATAATAAAGGGTTAAAATATATGTTGTGGAAAGAGATGAGAAATGAACTTAATATGGATATCGAAAAGGGCAAAGATTATTGACCTAATTTGACCTTTTTAAAGTTTCACATGCTTGTGGAATTCTAGGGTTTTAAATTTTAATGTCTTTCGTATTATTTGAATGTGAAGGTTTAAATTAACTGGATTGTTTCAGAGGACAGAAAAATTAAGATGTGAACTAAAAAAGTATTGCCAAAAAAGAAGTTAGGACTCGACTTGGGACCTCCCTTTGAAGTGATGTAGCTTCTAAATACCTCCATAACATGAAATTAAAGTTGTAAAACCCCAAAAAATTCTACTAATTAAAACGACCTTAATACAAATTTAAGATGCTTAAGAGAGGGGTCTAAAGTAACCTTGAAATACGTGTGGATCCAGCGAGCGTTAATAGTAGCAATAGGGATGTGTTTGGACTCAACTATATCACAAGGCATAAGTT
>JAKRZT010031427.1:0-14519 GCA_029582215.1 Solanum sparsipilum
AGTTAAGTTTGATGTCTCTGGATTTCGGTCATAGTCTAGGGGATACTTATGTCTTATCCCTTTTAATTTTAATTTAACGTGTTATTTAGATAGTTATTTATTTTAATGAGTATAATAAATATTAGCTTACTAAACATTTTGAAATTAAGAAATACTCCCTCTGTCCCTAATTATTTGTCCACTTTTCTCTTTTTAGTTGTCCCTAATTACTTGTCCAATTTGACAAATTAAGAAATGACAATTTTTTTCACATATTTTACCCTCAAATCATTACTTTGAAAAAGTAGAACTTCTTGAAACACTTAAGTGTTTAATTCATCCACGTCATAATTAATAGGGGTAAAACGGTAAACTCACTATGTCAATCATTATTTTCTTAATAGTTGTGTCAATTCAAAAGTGGACAAGTAACTAGGGACAGAGGGAGTAGGAATTAGCTCACTATTTAAAAAAAAAAAATCTACATAACTAATACCTACCTAAACCCTTCATAAGTAATACCTTCATAACTAAACTCTACATAACTAAACCCTACATAACTAATACCCGCATAACTAGTACCTGCATAACTAAACCCTTCATAACTAATACCTGCATAACTAAACCCTATATAACTAATACCTGGATAACTCTAACCAATAACCAAATGGCCCCTAACTTTTAATTTACATGTTTTACTTTGATGCAAAAATTAAGAAGTCAAGCTTCTCAAGATTGTATGTGAGGCTTGCTTAGTTATACCTAATCGTTAAAGTCATTAGAGTCACAGGGTTGTTAGTAGTTGGAAAAATTATACCACACATATGATCCTATATTATAATATAAAACTTTTTATTACTCCCTCCATTTAAAAATGAACCACCTAGTTTGATTTGACATGTAGTTTAAGAAGATTAAAAAAAAAAAGATTTTTCAATCTTGTAGTCCTAAATTAAAGTTATGTCAAATATACAAAAATATCATTTAAATTGAAATCCACTGGACCTTAACACAACCATCATGATGATCTTTTCTAACATAACCAAGATAACCTTCTAAATCAATACTGGCTACAATCAGAAGTGAGCCTAAATCAACCATCAACTATTCATAATGCACAAACTATCACAGATCTTATCAAGATTCCTTCTCACAACAAAATATTTTCACGAACTTAAGTTATAAAAATTTGATCTTTAGACATCGGGTACTCATCAAGGGAGGATCAAACTTATCTAACCCAAAGAAGGAAATGATCAAGTAACCACCCAGCAAACGATATACCTAAGCATACAAAATCTTTAACAACACCGTCAGAATGCTAGATTAGTAGTCGTGATTGTAGACAATCCTTAAGAACGGTAGAACTAGACCGAACAATCCCTACATTCAATCACACATATCTGAAGTGTGACCTCAACGATGAGATGACTATTAAGACTATTGAACAACTGTAAGTATTCATGGTATCTCTCTTATAAATTCTCATAAGCAAAGTTATGTGTGTAGAACTACTAGTGTACTTCAACTATTCTAAACAAAACCCAATCTGCCATAACTGAAATGTCCAAGTCTTTCTAAGGATGCCATCCTACCAAGAAGAAAATCGCAGGATCGGTACACTCGATCCACCATTAGAAAATCACTCGTAGATATAGAAACACACGTGAGCATATACAATGAATCATACTCCAAATCATATCAGAAATGAAGTAGGTGGTCACCTAAGAATGTACAGAATCAAGATCGAATAACACAAGATAGTTCTTCCATAATGCTCATATTGAACATTTTCATTCATCTAACTCTTTCTCTTTGATTTTATTTTTTTACTACCCACAATCAACCTGTATGGTCCGTAGTACAATCATACACATACTTGATTTATAAAACCCTACATACTCCTCATAGTACTCCACTAAAGTCAACATTCTTACTACTAATAAAAGAATCATAACCACACATGCCATTTACCTTACACTTAATCCATCACTAGTATCAAAGTCTTCTTAGCATTCTTAGCAACCACACTGTCCACCTCCAAAATTTCCAAACTATGGCTCAATTTCTTTCATGTAAGCATTTCATGACAAATAATGGTCACACCCAAGGCTGATAAACTTATTCCAATCTGATAGTACCTTCCCATAAAGATAAAGCTATTAAATCACCCCACAGTCAAGTCTGTGCAAACTTTCACATACCATTTTTCAACTACCATTCTACATCATTGCATACCTCATGCCAACACTTAAGAAATTCTTGGTCACTCCAATAATTTTGTATACTATAAGCTCATAACCTCTACTCACCATCAAATACCTATGTAACACATAATATCAGTCTGTATAGTCCCATGAACAAAGTAGTTTCAATCCCCTCAAAATCCTCATTAACCATTTAGAATTGTAGGTCCACACCGTTGAACATCCATAAGTTACCTATCATCATTTGAAAAATCTAGCTCGACATAACCACGTAGAATCTTCCACACATCATTGCTTGTCACCTAAATCAAAACTCAATATTTATAAAAGTCGACGATAAACCCCTAGTAAGTCTGTACAGAACTAGTTCACATCTCACAGTCATATCTAAACTCATAGACAAAAATCAATACAACCTTCAACTACAAATCAAGGGTTTGTACAAGAGGTTTTATTCTTTCACCTTTCTTAAATTCTTTCCATGTCGAAAATTCCAAATACCTTTCTAGACCCCAGACTCTTGTTCTTTTCACTGACTCGCTTACCAAACTTATCCATGACCAACAACCCATGGCATTTTATCTTATACTCTAAACTAAAACCTTTAAGCGAAACCATTCCTCAAGTCCTTTAACAATCAAAAGTAACAACTATACGATCCAAACAATGCACAAGTCCTTCCAATTGCTCAATACACCACAACATTAATTATTTCTTACCTGATCAATTCAAATCTTGACTAATCCTACTATCACGAATGTAGACTTACAATGAAGAACTAGAATTTCCATCCATTTACCTAATTTTCTTATCTAACAATATTAGCTCATATCTCGATGATTTTATGAAATTGCATACCTCAAATTATCCTTAATTGCTTCTACAACGCTTTTATTGTATTCATCATTATAATTTAAACCGTACCAGATAACCAATCCAAAAAAACAAGAGAACTTATCACCACCCTCTAGTCAAACGTTTGTAGACTTGTTGCTCAAAACTTACCAAACAACTTTTAACTGATATGAATGACATGTAAAACTATCACAATAATCTGGGAAAACATATGGAACCACGTGTTTCTGAATCCAATTATCCACTCTTTCTGAAGATACATCTTTGGCCCTTGCAATCAAAGTCAATATCCTTGTTCTTTCCTCCTTCTGAAAGCTAAACTACATCCCACTAATTCTTTCCATTTATGACTCTAGCTCCTTTCAATTCTATTCAAGCGGTGTTTCAACACATCCTACAACTTTCTATACGATCAGGCTACTCACCAAATAGTAGAAAACCACAATTTTAGATGCACGGAAGTGGTTATTACCATAGAGAATCCATTTAACCAAAAATTCTTATCATATAATTGCATTCTGGTCATAATCTATCACATACTCTTATTACCTTTATGCTCAGTAGTCACTGTCATCATCACGAAGTCAACCTTATTATCAGCATGACACCATAAACCCACTTATACTAATAAAGTCCAAAGGACTAACCCAATTTCATATGCACTTTACTACTAAAATCCTCAATTGTCTTCACATAAGTATATTCAATGAGACTTCTTTTACCCATATGATTGACATTTCGATATATATCCACTCCCTTGGACCTTAAGATGAAATCACCAGTCCTGAGTTAAAATTCTTGAGATACACCTTACAACTTAAACACATTAATGTTGTATAAAAAATCCACCACTAAAATCTTCCTTTTAAACTAACCCAAGCGTCCATAGTAACAAGCTAGTTATTTTTCATGTAACATCAAATTACATTATACAAATATGTTATACAATTGATAACTCCTCAAGTAGTTAGCATTCGAACTTGACAATCAACGTATCCATTTCCATATACCATTAGTAGCATATCATGAAAGTCTGTTAAATCCACTACTAGAACATATCATACCTACCAAGAAGATCATATCCAAATAGGAGTAAGAAGGTCCACTGAGATGACAAACAACTACCTCACAAATCTCTAAGAAGCCTCGAAAAAGAAGATAATGAAAAGTATCACAAAAATCTGGGCTCGTAACCTACAAAAATTGTAAAAGCAAGGGGTGAGTACCAAACCACACGATACTCATCAAGTAAACTTCTAAACACATGCTAAGAAAATAGAATACGAGTACTCCTTACACCCCAACCGAACTTCCACAACTAGAACCTGCATAAAACCAGCCCAACCTAACAATTTACATACCACACAACCCAACAATAACACTTCGACAATTACATATCCTCAACAACAAGCTCAATATTCATCAATCACAAATTTCACAAAAAGGCACTCACAAGATCAGCAACACACAAGATCAAGTTCACTAATGATAAAGATGTGCAATGTAATGAACTGCAATGTCAATTATAGTGATGCATGTCTGACCTAATGATACACACCCGCTGTCTCTCAGTCCGGGACCCAAGGGGGACATATATGTACATGCATCCGTCGCGGCGTGCGACACGACCCTAGATAATAAAATCCGTCACGGCGTGCGAAACAACCCTCGATAATAGTATCTGAAGTGGTGTACGTCACGTCCCTCGAAATGGTACATCCTTTTATCACATACCACCTATCACCACCATGTCTTAGAGCCAATGCAAATGACATATTCATACAAATAATGAGGAGATGACCATTTTCATAACAATACACAATTCACAACATCAACAATTGTCACGACCCAGACTGTCGTGATTGACACCCACACTAACCCTCCAATGGGAGAACCATTACTAAAACCCAGACTAAACAACTTAACCAAAAAGTATGCATTTAAAGATACAGAAGCAGGTTTAAATGACAATAAAAATACGGAGCTCCCATAAACTCCAAAACCAAATAACTAACCAAACTAATGCGGAAATTCAACCCCTAGAACCAAAAAGTTATTGTACTAAAACTCTACTAACGACAAGTCTAAGAACAAGGGGCGCAACCCTGAAACTAAACAACACCTTAAACAAAAGTCTGAGTCAGAAAATAGTGGACTTAAACAAGAAAGATCCATAGCAGCCTGAAAGAACTGGCTCACCCTTGAATTCGGTCACGCTCAATAGTCACCTAGCTTAGGTTTATCAATAGCCACCTGAAGATGCCCTATACTCAACAAAGAACAAGCAAGTGCAGTATCAGTACAGAACCACAGTGTACTGGTAGGATCACGCGGCTATCCCAATAAGTGTAACATACATTAGTCAATACAATAATATAATCACATGCACATATCGAAAATAAACAATATCATCAACATATACGAACAATGAACAACTTCACGATTCTCACATATCACATTTATATCAATTTAGAGCAACATACCGTCTTCCAATATCAATCATCATTAGATATGAACGAACCCATCACAAGTAGATACACAACATAATTCAATGATCCTCTCATGGAACCCAATTTAATAGTCCTCTCATGGAACCCACACCCAAAAAGTTAGCATACCGAAGAGTGGTACCCGATCCAATGATTATGTCGGAACGTGGCAATCGATCCCATAATTATGCCGGAATATGGCAATCGATCCAAGTTAGTTATGCCGGAACGTGGCAACCAATCCAACTTAGTTATGCCAAAACGTGGCAACCGATCCATTCAACACACCACAATCACAATCACAAGTATATCTTCAAGATCATACATTTAAGTCATGATTTCATGGTAACCATCATTCATCTATCTCATTTACAACAAGTGTGATCAATAATGCAATATTCATATGCATACATGTATCATAATGAAGCAAGAACAAACAAACATACATCACACAATCATAGAATCACAACCATCACCTACCTCGAATCCAAGCTTGAATCCCCTAAGACACTTGAATCTTTCTTTTCTGGATTCTTCCCGCTTGTTCGTGGTCTAGAAACATACAATTAAACGCAATGATCAATAAATGAGGCCTAATTACTCGGATTATAATCAACATTATCAACCCTAGGCTAAACCCTTGATTCCCATACCCATATTAGGGTTTCTTCCACCATAAATCACAGATAAAAAACCTCCCCCATCGATAATTACCCAAGAAATTCGAAGGATCGAAAAGTGGATTCGGGGAGTAAAAACCTTACCTTTAGCCTTAAGAAGGGTGGAAAATTGTCAAGAAAACCCCTGGGGTCGTTCCTTTACTCTCAAAGTCGAAAAGTGCAGAGTAAAATGTTTTTTGGGATTTTATTTCCGAATTAAGTCGCGTTTGTCTCGCTATGGCGGTACTCATCCCGCTATAGCGGCTCCGCCCTAGCGGCAGAAATCCCGCCCCAACGGCTTGCACAGAACCAGTGAGCTATTTTAATATTTCCAAGACCCCCATTTCACAACACAACTTTAACCAACGACGCTCAGAAAAATATCGTTCACACTAAGATCGATTCCGGGAGTTCTACTCACCTGAATTCAATTCCGTAAAGTCATGCAGATTTCTTAACGACTTATCTAACTACTCATGTAATCAAAATCATAATTAAATCACTCGATTGTTACCAAATTTCCTTACACCTTAATGACTCCGATTTCGTCCAAATCTGGACTAGGCTAGGAAATCTCAAGTTACTATGGAATCAGGTTGTTACAATAGATACCAATATATCTATCACTCGTCCCCGAGTGATCAACTAGGAAAGACTGGCTGAAGTAAGGGTTGAGTAGTATCTGAATCGTCAAATTACTGGGGCTACTTGTCTCGCATGTCCTTAGCTTCCAGACATCGCGATCAAGAATTTCAACCGGTTCTTCCACATATAGAAAGTCTTATTTAATAAAACTGAGTCTCACTTTATGATATAATCTCCATCCCCAAACCAACCAATTGAATACCTACACATCCTCCCATACAATGCCTCAATTAAGTCATCACAATACTCGAGTGATAATTATTGTTGTATGTTCACTTAGCTAACCACAAAGCTATTCCCAATAACCACCAAAGTTGATCGTACACATGTCCGCAACATGTTATTAAGGACTTTGACACAAACTTCAGGACGAATCATTTCTCACATAACCATGATAAAATCCTAAATCAAGACTCACCACAATTAGAAGTGAACCTGAACCAACCAACAAACAATCATAATACCCAGCCAATCATAGTCTTTATCAACATCTCGATCCCACAACATAAATTTTCATGAGCTTAAGTTACTAAAATTTGGTCTTTATCCATAATATACTCATTCAAGGATATGTCCAAGCATACAAACCCTCTAACAACACTATCGAAATGCTAGATTTAGCAATTGTGATTGTAGATTATCCTTAAAAACATTAGAGTTAGATTTAATGACCCCCACATTCAACCACACATAATCGATACATGACCTCGACGACTAGAGGAATATTAAGATTGTCGAACAACCACAAATACACACGGTAGCTCTTCTATAAATTTTCATAAGCAAGGCGGTACATGTAGAACTACTAAAATACTTTAACAACTCCAATACAACACCAATTATGTCATTCAAAATAACCAAATCTTCCCAATCTTCCCACTCAACCAAGAAAACATCGTATGATTTGGTACCCCTAATCCACCACTAGGGATCCACCCACAAAAGTGAAAACACACTAGAGCATAGCTAGTGAATCATACTCACAACACTAACAACCATCATAAACACTCCGACCTTTTACCTTTTTATAAACCAACACTTTTAAAAATAAAACCTTTCTTAGGTACTTCACAATCAATAGTAGTAAACTTTACGACTCCAACCAAGTGTAAATCCTTTCAAAGGTTCACTACCCGATACAATTGATCATTTCTCACCTTACAAATTTGTACCTTGACAAAGTATATCACCACGAATGTAGACTTACAATGAAAACTCTGAATTGTAACTCAACCGTATAACACAATCCCCTTATCTATCAACATTAGCTTATACCTTGAAGATTTTTATGAATTCATGGATTTTCGCTTATCATTGATCGTATCTCCATCGATCTTATAATATCTTTCGCTAACAATTCAATCATACTCATTACTAAACTCAAAACAAAAACAAAACACTTATCATCACACTTGAGCTAATGTCTGTACACTATTTTCTCAAGTCCTTCCCAATAGCTTTTAACCAATCTGACGACTTGTGACACTGTTACCATAGCCATATCAACACGAAATAAATTACGTGTCTCTGAACCCAATTATCTACCCCTCTAAGCTATCTCTTTAGCCTTTGCAATCAAATAAAATATTCTTGCTCTCGCCTCTCTCGAAAGGTTGTATTGCATCCCACTATTTTTCTTCATCATGACTCTAGCTCTTTTAAATCTATTCGAGTGGTGTCCTACCATCTCTTAAAACTTTCCATGCAACCACGTTACTCACCAAATATTAGAAAACCACAACCTTAGATACTCGCAAATCATAATTACTGTACAAATTTTGCTTAACCAAGAATCTTATTATATATTGGCATCCCATCACAATCCACCATGAACTCTTATTACCATTATGCTCTGTTAGCCCTGGCTATAACTATAAAGTCAACCTTTTCATCAACACGACACCTCAAACTTAGGTATACTCATCAAATTCAAAGGACTAACCCAATTGCTATACACACTTTCTTACTAAAATCTTCAAATTCCTTCACCCAAGTATACTCATTGAGACCTTCATTATCCATAAGCTTGTCATTCCGGTATCAATCTACTCCCTTATGGATTAAGATAAAATTATCAGTCCTCATACTACCCGTCTTCTTCTTAACAAACAAGAAGGACAGATGATCCTTTATCAAGAAGCTCTTGGATTTGAGCCTTAAGCTCTCTTAATTATACTGGATCCATATGATACAGAGGTATGGAAATGGGGCAAGTGTCAGTTTCCAAGTCAATGCAGAAATCTATATCTCTATATGGAGGCATACCAGGCAAATTCGTAGGAAACACTTCCTTAAAACTCAGATACCACATGAATAGACTCAATAGAGGGAGACTCAACCTCAACATCTTGAATATGAGACAATTACACCAAACAATCCTGCCCTACCAATTTCCTAGCCCAAATGGAACATATGATCTTAACTAGGTTAGGCTTGTACACCTCTTCCCACTCTAATATTTCCCTACCGGGGATCTCTAGAGTCCCGATATAATAAGGGGACAACTAAGTCATGCCTAAGATTATATCAAATCAGTCATATCCAACATAACCAAATCAACCCAAATTTGAAAATCCATAAACACAACATGACTACACGATATAAATGGGTGACTATGACTGACTCTTCAACTGGGGTAGAAACATGGATGAGGGCATCAAGTATATCACAAACCACATCAATCCCAAGGCAATTGAACTGACACGTACGAATAAGTAGAACCCAAATCACACATAAAAATAGCCATTCGGGCATAGAAAAAAGCAGCTCTTATGACCATTGAATCACACCCTCAAACTCGGTCTTACCCTGAAAAACATAAAACTAAGCCATGTCCTCTTAACGGGCAACCTCCTCGCCTGGCTGTACTACTCATCTGCCTGCATTACCATTTCCCCGGCCTCCAAGGCCTTGCTGATTTCCTCCTCATATGCGCAGGTTCTCCATAATTTTAACACACCTTATAACTTATATTCGATTGTTGAACACTGAATTAGATCACGGGGGTTAGTTCGGGTACGATTTGGGTCCATATTTGTGACTAGGGGAAGATAGGGGAGACAGGGCTGAGATTCTATCTTGCCCTGTCCCACTTTGGTGGGAGAAATCCCACACTGACGATCTCGCGTTGGCGAGATTATCCCCCCAATGGCTCCGACAGAAACAGAACCCCTGCCAACAACTTCTGGGGTTCCTTTCTTTTCTATATTTCCCCTAGATTTCCCAGCTATAACTAGGCATTTAAGAAAATCTCTTTAGCTAGGATAATCATTGTCTACCCCCTGGTCAACCCAACGAAGTACGCACTTTAGAATCCTTTTACATCGTTTCAATACTACCACACACATATCCCAGGATACACCTAGACTCTCACACAGTTATCAGTTGGTCACAACGCACGTACAGATTTCTCGCTTACGAACCACATTATAATTTATCTAGACCCTTGTACCTAATCTCGTGATGACTTTCTTTTCACAACAAGTTTCACGACACTCAAGCAATTACAACTTGTAGATAAGTCCAAATTCTTTAATTAGTTCGTCCTATAGATGACCATTACATATTATCTATGCCTTATACAACCCCTAAGGCTTGATACCAATTGGAACCTTCTCAGTTCCAATTAACTTGCTTGTGTCCCTTCAGCTGGGACTACGACGTCTCGTTCACTTCGTTGAGATACCAATTGGACTCAACTTATACCACAAGCGACAATAGTAGCTAGCGAGCCCCACAAAACTGCTAATTTTTATCATAGAACTTGGTCGAACCCAATTCTTAACCGCCTCAATCTTTAACTGATGGTAACCAGACCTTAAATCAATCTTAGAGAAACTGATGCACCTTGTAATTGGTCAAAAAGGTCATCTATCCGAGGCAATGGATACTTGTTCTGAATGGTGACCCTATTCAACTGTCAGTAGTCTATACACATCCTCTCTTGCTAGTGGTGGTGTTACCATTTTTTGTTGCTCTAGTTCAGACCATAGAATGAAGGAGGAAAGTGGTATCACCCATATACCTTTTGGATTCAAGACATAGCACAAATGAGTAGAAATGAGTGAGTTTTTACTAAAGTCCTATAGCCTCTCGAAGAAAAGTACAGACGTCATCGTACCGTTCCGCAAGACTCTACTAGACTCGTTTTGGTACAATGAGATCAATGAAACTAGGGCTCTGATGCCTACTTTGTCATGACCAAGACCGTCGTGATCGGAACCCACACTAACCCTTCGGTGGGAGAACCATTACTACAACCCAGACTAAACAACTTAACCAAAAACTATGCATTTAAAGATACAGAAGAAGGTTTAATGACAATAAAAATAAGGAGCTCCCATAAACTCCAAAGTTTAGACAAATAACTAACCAAACTAATACGGAAATTCAACCCCTAGAGCGTGAAGTCATTGTAACAAAACTCTACTAATGAACAACACCGAAACTAAATAACACCTTAAACAAAAGTCTGAGTCCGAAAAGTGTGGACTTAAAAAAGAAAGATCCATGGCAACCTGAAAGAACCAGCTCACCCTTGAATCTGGTCACGCTCAATAGTCACCTAACTCAGGTCTATCAATAGCCGCCTGAAGATGCCATGTACTCAACGAAGAACAAGCAAGTGCAGTATTAGTACACACCCACAGTGTACTAGTAGAATCACACGACAATCCCAATAAGTGTAACATATATTAGTCAATACAACAATATAATCACATGCACATATCGAACATATACAATATCATCAACATATACGAATAATGAACAACTTCACGATTATCACATATCACATTAATATCAATTTAGAGCAACATACCGTCTTACAATATCAATCATCATTACATATGAATGAACTCATCACAAGTAGATACACAACACGATTCAATGGTTCTCTCATGGAACCCACACACAAAAAGTTAGCATATCGGAACGTGGTACCCGATCCAATGATTATGCCGAAATGTGGCAACCGATCCAAGTTAGTTATGCCAAAACGTGGCAAACGATCCATTCAACACACCATAATCACAAGTATATCCTCAAGATCATACATTTAAGTCATGATTTTATTGTAACCATCATTCATCTATCTCATTTACAACAAGTGTGATCAATTATGTAACATTCATATACATACATGTATCATAATGAAACAAGAACAAACATACATCACACAATCATAGAATCACAACCATCACCTACCTCGAATCCAAGCTTGAATCCCCTAAGGCACTTGAATCTTCCCTTTCCGGATTCTTCCTGCTTGTTCGTGGTCTTAAAACATACAATTAACGCAAGGATCAATAAACGAGGCCTAATTACCCGAATTATAATCAACATTATCAACCTTAGGCCAAATCCTTGATCCCCATACCCATATTAGAGTTTCTTCCACCATAAATCACAGATCAAAACCCTCCCCATCAATAATTATCAAAGAAATTCTATGGATCGAAAAACGGATTTGGGGAGTAAAAACCTTACCTTTAGCCTCAAGAATGGTGGAAAGCTGTCAAGAAAACCCCTGGGGTCGCTCCTTAGCTCTCAAAGTCGAAAAGTGCAGAATAAAACATTTCTTGGGGTTTTATTTCCCACTTAAGTCGCGTCTATCCCGCTATGGCGGCACTCATTCAGCTACAATGACCCCGCCCTGGAGGCAGAAATCTCGCCCCAGCGGCTTGCACAAAACCAATGAGTTATTTTAATAATTCCAAGATCCCCATTTCACAACACACCTTTAACCAACGATGCTCAGAAAATACCATTCACGCTAAGATCGATTTCGAGAGTTCTACTCACCCAAATTCAATTCCATAAAGTCGTACGGATTCCTTAACGACTTATCTAACTACTCATGTAATTAAAATCATAATTAAATCACCCCATTGTTACCAGATTTCCCTACACCTTAATGACACCGATTTTATCCAAATTTGGACTATACTAGGAAATCTCAAGTAACTACGAAAATGTTTTCTGGCCCCAATTCTTTCTCCATTGGTTTTTCTCTAACGATGGAATCAGGTCGTTACAACAATGAATCAATAAGCTTTTCAATTCATTCTCAACACGTCACACACCAATAATTAATCACATTGCCTTTTATTACCCCTTTTTCATCATTAGAATTTTTCAATATGGACAAGTCAACCCATCACTAAGTCCCATTACTCTCAAACACATACTACCAGGAAATATACAAGTCTATACACTTAACAAGGGTTTAGAAATCCACTTGCCTCAAATAATCGAGCAATTCTTTAGGACTTGTGTCTTCCTCTTTCATAAGGCTTCAAAGTGCTTCCAATCTATCAAAAATGTAATCCTCATAAAAATACGAATCTAATGACACCCATATTACTATATTTAATCTTGGCTCAAAAATCGGGTCAAAAAGTCATCCCGAGCAACCAAATTCTAATCTGAAATTTCCTTTTAGATTATGTTTACCCATGATAAAAAAAAATTCGCATGCAAAATTTCAGTTAAAACGGATCGTTATTCGACCCTCAAATTAAGATTTTGTTCTAAGAACCCTAAACCTATATTTTCTTAAATCAGTATATATTATACACGTTTCTACCCTAAAAATATGTTCAAAATCAAATAAAATTTAATAGAAAAGACGAAAATCATTACTTTAACGCTTTGGGATGAAAATCCCAATTTTTCTCCTCCTTTTTCCTTTTCTTTTCTCCCCTTCTCTTCTTTTCTTCTACTGCGTAATTTTTCCTCTGTTCCATTCGTTCTTTCAAAAAAAAATTCGTTAGCTGCGCTGACTTTCAACATTTTAGGGCTTGTGCCCTTTTTTTTTTATTTTTTTTATTTTCGTTTTCTATTTTTTTCTTTTCCA
The DNA here is from genome assembly GCA_029582215.1 of Solanum sparsipilum. Taxonomy (NCBI): domain Eukaryota; kingdom Viridiplantae; phylum Streptophyta; class Magnoliopsida; order Solanales; family Solanaceae; genus Solanum; species Solanum sparsipilum. The sequence goes on from JAKRZT010031427.1 coordinate 13,691, forward strand.
TTATTATTAGCAACAAAATAATCCGTTATTAAATCTGAAAATCGTGTCACTCATTCTTATAAGTCATAAATTATTTATAAAAGCTACTAAAAAGGTTAATATAAAATAATGTTTAAAATTTATAAAACGACTAAGAGGGTCGTTACAATACATCACTTTACACGATGTATCGGTCGGATACATCACTTTATACAATGTATTTGAACCTAGATGCGATGTATTGGGATGTTGAGAGATGTATCCAAAACTGAGACGTTTTGTGATGTATCCGGATTCCACCAAATTTAAGGAATTTTTGTAATTTAAAAAAGAGCAAGGATAAGATGTAATTAACTCTTAACACTAAGGGGTCATTTGGTAAAAAAATTAATAATGCAGGGAGATTAGTAATGCAAAGAGTAATAGTGCAAAGATTAGTAATGCAGTGTTTATTTTTATCAAGTGTTTGGTTCATTGTTTCCCACCTCATCTTGTGTTTGGATTAAAACTTCATAAAAAACTTCTTTCCAATTATACCCTTGAATTATTATGTAATTGGGTTAAGGTAAACAAATGCCGAAGATATTTTGTTGTCATGTTTGCCTTTTTTTCACTTAAATTATTTCAGGATTAATAATTGTCATCTTAGTACATTTATCACTTACAAAATGTCAATTTTCAATTTAAAAATAATAAACTATCAAATTTTAAAATTGAAAAGACGGTAAACTATATTAAAATTGAATAAACCATCTACATTTACACAAAAAAATTACAAGTTGCAGTTTTAATATGTATGCAATTATATAAATTGTTCAAAATAAAAATAATTAGAAAACCACACAAATAT
>JAKRZT010031428.1:0-12027 GCA_029582215.1 Solanum sparsipilum
TAGTAATGTAACTAATACTTATTAAACTTATTTTAGCATGATTTAGTACTTTTAAATTATGATCATTTTCATTATGACTTTGCAATATTTATTTTATATGATGATTTCATTTTTTTTTATTGAATATTTTTGTGTCATCAGTACTCATCTCATATTGTGTTATTTTTTTAAGAAACACATTAGATAATTGTATTTTGGTTGGACTAAAAAAATATTTGGAGCACAAGTTAATTATATGTTTGTATGCAAACTTTACCAAAAAAATCCAAAAATCTGAAAAAATCCAAGGTTTATTAGTTTGGTTTGATTTATAAATTTAAAAATTCGACACAATGGTTTGGTTTGGTATTTGAAAAACCCGAACCAACCCGAGATTGAAAAACCTGAAAAAATCCAAATTTTTTTAGTTTGGTTTGGTTTATAAATTTAAAAATTTTACACAAATGGTTTGGTTTGATATGTGAAAAACCCGAACCAACACGGTCATGTACACCCCTAATTATTACCTGTTGTATTGGCTGAGTATGTTAAGTACCGCTAATTAACTTCTGAATGGGTGGTTAACTAACTAACAGATTGCTAATCACTGTTACAGTAAAATGACTCTTTTACCCTTACAGAATATGCCTTAAGACTTCAAATTGCTTTAAACAAACTCCCATAACAATTTTTGTCAACGAATTGAATTTGATAATTTCGAGATAAAAATCAATTACATTCAGAACAAATAAGGGGAGTGTATGAGTTAGGATACATACGATCCAAAATAATAACAAAAGCCATAAAAATATGAGGTTCAAATCCTGGTTGTACCGTCAAGCTAAAAACATCGTCGCTAATCAAAATAGTGGTGTGAGTAGTAGCATTAGCTACTTTTCGCGATATATTTGCTACAATATGACCATCTGAATTTGTGATGTTGCAATTTCGCCTACGAAAAGAACCCTCCACTCTGTAATTTTGCCTCCTCTGCCTCTTTTTCATGTCCATGACGTTATTATCCTCTCCCGCAACAAATACTTGAGCTTGGCATGACGAAGTCGTCATGCTTGCTCCCATCATCGCGAACAAAGATGATGGAGGTCTTCTCATTACAAATAAAGGAGTGGATCCGTCATCATCTTCTCCTCCGCTATATCCATTCCATTCATATTGTAATTGTGCGTTCATCTGTTATATATATATGATTCTTAAATTGATTAATGCTTGAATATCGATACTCATCTGAATTTACCAGTAAATTTCATTTAGATACTTGAACTATAGTTTGTTCTAGTTTAGCACCTGAATATATAGTCATGTATATATTCCAGTTAGTCACACAAAATATGACACTTTCTTTAATATACACATCAACATCAATTGAAATATGTTTGATTTACAGTTTACTGAGGCTAACACGTATAATCAAAGGAAGTGATATATTATACATAGTAATGAACACTTGAGAACACGTGTAGAAATTTTAGCAAAAATTTGAATCAGAAGTATCTAGTATCTAATATGAATCATGTATTTAAGAAGTGCTTAAGCGGAACATGTCATAATCCTGAGTGTCTAAATGAAATTGACTAACAAGTTAAAAGGGCTATCGATGTATTCAGTCTTGATTTATAACAAGAAATGAAGATGAAGCATGTACCTGTGGTCTCAATGTTAAGAGAGGTTTACCCTGTGCGTCCATGAGTACTAGTCCACCGGATCGGCTGCCCCGGCTAGCGATGGCCCGATTCTTCCTTCGGGTATAGTTGTCAACCCGAAAAACTAACCTCCCTTGCTTATTGAACACTGTGAATCCATCCGTACCTTGAAAACTCATACTCGATTTCTTCCAAACCGTGAAGATAGACGGGGAATTAACCTGTAGTCTACTTGTTATTACACGAGCTAGACGAGGAAGAGGAAGATGAAGAGGAGGAAGACGATTATTATTATTATATTCGCGATCATCGTCTTTGTTATAAACAAGACGTTTGCATCGCAAATTTTTAGGATGATATGATGGATGAATTTTTGACATGTATGCAAGTAAGATGGTTGTAGTATACTTGCCTTTGTTGATCTCTTAATAAACATAATTAGATTAGAACAAGATTATTATAATTATTACTCCTATTTTATAATATGATTAATATATATAATCTCCCTATTTAGTTTTTGATCTAAACATAGTGGAAGATGACGAGTCTTTGTCGCGTTCGAATGTGTTATAAACTTAGTACGCAAAATATTAATTAACTATTCTAATTAAGAATGTTAATTGGAAGATTATTGGCCATGCTACAAGAATTAATGTATTTATGTGGAAAGAGATACCTATATTATACTCCCTCCGTTTCTAAAAGAATGATCTAGTTTGACTTGACACGGAATTTAATAAAATAAAGAAGACGTTTGAATCTTGTGGTCCTAAATTAAAGTTACGTCAAATGTACAAAATTGCCTTTTAATCTTGTGGCCTTAAATATGCCACGTGGAAAGCTGAAATTAAAATATTACCAAAAAAAGAAAGAAGTGATTCTTTTTTAAACAGAGGGAGCAACTAATTTATGTTTGTTTAATTAGTAATAAGAAATTATTAGTGGATGGTATTAAGTCAAGTGGTTATTAACAATGTTAAATATCAGGATCAAATTGAGGTAGGGCCAGCTGGCCTTATGTCCACTTCCATTATTCCTAGTTACATAAAATAATAATATTATAGGTATAGATCTCTCTAAAGTTTATATTAATCAACTAATTATGATTAATGGTATAGGTTAGTTGCCCACTGGAAGAGTAATCCCCCTATATATTTTGGTCGAAAAAATAGGAAGGAAAGAAAGAAGAACACAAAAAATTAACCTTGAGCATATAATTAAGCGCATCCAGAGGAATCTTAGTTGGTTGGTAACCTGAATTCTCGCTTTATTGGTGAGGATTCAATTCTCCATGTTGTAATCCACTCCCACATTTCTGCTTCCCCACCCCAAATTTTTAAAGAAAAAAAAAACACATCTAATTCTTGGTTTTTCGATATTGGCTTCCTAATTATATTATTCACGTTCTAGATATGTAAGGGTGTTGAAAATTTGGTTCTTATAGGATGTGTGGTATGTTTATATGATTTGGTGGTCTCCACCTTTCAAGTTAGTTATTACAATTGAGTTAAATCTTAGATTCAATTCTTAACATAATATAAGAATAAATAGAGATCTTAACATTGAATATTACTTACTGCCACCCATTATTAAAGAAAATCTACACGTATTTTGTCCCATAAAAAATCAAAATCACCCGTAAAAAACGTAGGAAGAATATATCTAATAAAATAAATAAGAGTATATTCATGCTTACCCACTTCAACAAATATTACTTTTTTCTTGAGTGGAGTACACATAAAAAAAAAATGAATCAATAATATTTTTGTTGGTTTTTCATTCGGGGATTCTACATTGGAGCCTCGACTAAATTAGAATTGTACACTACATGGTTCATGTGGGATAACGCTCCCAACAAGATGTTCTCCTTAATTATCCAAGGTTCGAATCGGAGAACTCTGATTAAATGTGAAATAATCTCACCATTCCACCACAACTCATATTGGTAGAATTGAATATATGTAGTATGAATCAATGACTTATATCAAATATTTGACCGATGAGAAGAAATATTGGACTTGATCTCAGTAAAAGGCCAGAAAAGCAATATGCATCGCCTAAGTTGCTCGGACTCTTCATTTTTGATGCCGCACATGTGTCGACACGATATGGATGTGGGCCTGGGTGTGAGATCCGTATCCGAATTGGTCAACCTATTTTGGGTACTTTGATCAAAATTGATGGGAAAGTCTCGGCAATTTTAATGATTTCTGTAATCAATACAAAAGAGCTAAGGTGAAATTGAAGGAAATGAAATACATTTTATATAGAAATTTCTATGCCACTCCTTTTCCTTTGATCTCCTTTCGGATTCTCCTCAAGTTCTCCACACAATATCTCATAATTTAGGTTTTATAACTCTATGTTTAGATATTTTAATTATTTTTAGGCGAATCCCCGCACTAATATCCGTACATGGATCTATATCTCCGACTCTTTAAAACTAGATTATGAAGGATCCAACATATAGATCCGCACCCGTATCGACACCCGCACTCGAGTCCGAGGCATGGCAACCTTAATTACCAGCCAATTATTACGATTACAACCACCCTGAAGTCTATGTGCTTATATATAGGGTCCTGCTTTCTTATTGGACCAACTCCAATTTGGATTTTACTATTTAATTACCTAATACAGCTCACGCATTTTCCATACTAAAAACCAAGTTTCTACGAAAAACAAAGAAAATTCTAAAATCGAAATGCTTGAAAGTAGTCACACCTAGCTAGAATATTTCTCTCATCGTTAAGGACGAGAGAAAGTTGCTCGGATGGTAAACATCCCTCACTACTTTCAAATCTAAAGTTATGAGTTCGAGTTATCAAAGGAGTAAAGGGAGGGAGTAAAAAGTAAAATAATTGTTAAAAGTAAATTAAATTACATTAATTGAATATTTTAAAATTAAAATTAAAATATTAAAAAATTATACAAAAGTATTATAAATTACAATCTTCTCATGTCAATATAGTAAATTTTTTTCTTATAAATTTAATAGTCAAAATTTTTGTAATTTAAATCTCAAATAAATAAACAAAATATCATATGATTTAGAAGAAAAGAAGTAAATATCGAACGATATGTTTATGAATACCTAAGCCCAATGTTTTGACGTTAGTCCTGGTAATTATACATGATTCATGATCATTCTCTTCTTAATTAGCTATATCAAGGTTTTTTTTAGTATTTCATTCTGTGTTCGATATTTATATTGAAGTTCAATTAATTTAAATTCACGTTTGATAAGGCTTCATTCAGAGGGTAACACTCTTTATAAAAAGAATTTCATACTCATATTTCAAACTTGAAACCTCTGATTAAGGAAGAAACAACCTAATACAAGGTTAATGCTTTACTCTTGGTCTTGTGTACCGCTTGCGCATTTGTTGTTGTTTTCTTATTTGTCTTTACTGAAGGTGGATTCCTCATAAAGTAATAAATTACCACTAGGGCGGCTTAACAAACATGAAGATGTGAAACTAAATCTTAAAAAACTAGATATCCAAATTATGTGACATAATTGAAATTTAGAAAATTATTATTTTTTAAATTATTGTTTTGAAATATTTTTAGTTTTTATTTATCGTAATTTATTGTAATTTTATATTATTTTTAAATAATATATATTACTTCATGTGTTTAATTTACGTGGCACTAGAGCTGTCAAAATGGGTTTGGCCCGTTAATTCAGCCCAACCCAACCCTTAAAATAAGTAGTGTTGGACCTAATTTTTGCCCATTTAGGAACGAGGCTTTTTAGCCCAGTCTTATTTGGCCCGCTAGCCTCGTATGCTCAACCCGCGAGCCTTAGAGCCCAACCCGTGGGCTATGAATGTTAAAAATATTTATTATACATATTTTAGTAGTCTTTACTTGTAAAGATTTTATCAAAAAATATTTAAAAAATATGAAATCAAGTGCAACTCATTTGCATATCTCTTACATTTTACGGCCATTAGCCCACTAACATCAAGTCTACTTTTATTTTTAAATTTTCCATTTCCTCTTTGTTGTCTTGTTTATGAAAAAAGTGATCATGTAATATTTTTTGCTCGGATGAATCTTACGATGATGTATCTTGATTATTATGTATTTTTGTAAGTATTCATTGAAGTGTGTAATTCATAAATGAATTTTTGTATGTATTGATCAGACATCAATGTTCGATACTCTTTGATAATCTTTCTAAGACACCAATGTTGTTCATTTTTTGGTTGAAGGGTCGACCTGTCCTAACCCGTGGCCCGCTTAGGACTGGGTTGTGCTACTATTTTATAGGTCCTTTAACTAAAAGGGTCAGCTAGTCCTAACCCATTTAACTCTCTAGCCCGTTAGAGTTGGATTTGGTTGGGTCAACCCATTTTGACAGCTCTACGTGGCACTGATAGGATTTTAAGAGTCCATCAAATTTAAGTTGTTAATTATTGTGATTTTCATGTCATTTTTCAAATAATATATGTTACTTGCTCTATCCTAATTTATGTTGCATCAATAGAATTTCGAGAGTCAATCAAATTTTTTATGACTATTAAAATTTAAACATTTTAAGTTATTGATTATTGTGATTTATAAGATTTTTTAAATATTCAAAAAAGGCTAAAAAGAAAAGAAATTATAACAAAAAATATTAAAATTACATAAATACTTTTGACTAGAAACACGCATGTCAATCAAGAGATGCACTTCTACACTTTTCTATAGAGTAGTAAAGTAAACTAATATCTTTAGTTTTTCTTTAAAGATATTTAAATATTCAAAAAGGCTAAAACAAAAAAATATTATAACAAAAAATATAAAAAATATATTAATACCTTTGACTAAAAATATATATGTCGATCAAAAGATGCTGCTTCTACACTTCTCTATATAGTAGTTAATATCTTTAGTTTTTTATTTTTTTGGTAAAGAAAGAATTTTTACCAAAAGTGAATAGTTATATGTCAAACAGAGTTGACCCACATAAAATTCTTTCTTTACCAAAAAAATAAAAATAAAGATATTACTTTACTTACTACTATATAGAGAAGTGTAAAAGCAGCATCTCTTGATCGACATATATGTTTCTAGTCAAAAGTATTTATACACTTTTATATAACTTAAGACTCCTTTTTGTAAGTCAGTAGGACATCGTAGTAGGATGTACTTAAAGGACTCCTTGTAATATTCAATTTATTCTATTTATGTAAATTTCAAGAAATTTGTATTATTTCTGTTACCTGCTTTAAATAAAGTCAAGGACATCCTACTACGATGTCCCAATGACTTACACTTTGCACAGGGATGGCTTTTTAAAATTTGTAGTCGAAAACACTTATTGATCATTTGAATAACTAGAAATTAATTCATATCTTTTTTAAGGGTAAAAAGAGAATTATTAAATTTAAATGTTTTCGGTTATAAAAATGTGATATTCTTTTTAAAACGGACTAAAAAATAAAGTATATTACATAAATTGAGATAAAGGAAGTATACCATAGTAGTGCGGGCATGGTTAGTCATCTATTTACCGTGGAATTCTTGTGGAACGTGTGTGTTGTGAACCAAGTTGACCCTGTAAGGGCCTATGAGCTAAAAATGATAAATGAGACTGATTCAGTTCTAACTATTGAGTCGAATAAAATATTAGAGAGTTATATTTGAATCCACACTCAATTACCATTTGTTAAAAAGGACTAGGAGTTTGAAAGAACGGTTATGCAAATTGTTATGGAGTATTTGTATTTCCTCATCCCTTTTCTTTTGAGTTCTACTTCTCATCCTTTTCTTCTATCTGTGTTCTTCAATTCCCCTTTTAGTTCTTAAATTCCTTTGTAATTCTAATTACGAGTTAGTGCAATATATTTATCGGTTGTTTGAGTTAAATTTGTGTTTGTCTAGTTATTGAGTTTGTTTCAGTGTGGGATGAAAGTAAGGAGGGTATTGGTAGCTAGCCGGGGAGGATCTAAAAGCTCGTTTATGCGTTCACGTGAACCCAACAATTTTGTGTATATAGATATATATATGTTAAGAAATCAACAAAATATTATAAATATTTGACACTGAATCCAATCACAATCATAGTATTAACTTGAGATCGTTAAAGAAAATCATAAATTTCAAATACTGAATACGTCTGGTTAAGGCTTAGAGCAGAGGAGTAGCACAAGAGGTACAATTACAAGTCTTAGGTACAAAAGCACAAACTCCGTAAGGCTTATTAGGGAGTTGACAGTCTATAACAAAGCAACAAGGCAAGCTTGTACAGTTGCTGGGCTCTGCCTCTGCCTCTGTCTCCGCCGCGGACACACAACACTTGCAAGCCAGACATAGCTGAAAAGGCTGCTGTTGTTGCGACCATAACCACGTCTTGTTAGACTTATTATAATTATTAGCTGCTAATTCCATTTCCAGCTCCTGAGATGCTGTTACTGGTCTGTATTCTGTATCGCGATGCAGGGGCTCTAATCGTTTACCCATGGATACTGATAATGATGTCTCATCTTGCTTCAAATCATCGTCATTGGACTCAATACCAAGATTAGTCACATGAGAGCCTGAACAATGTCGTTACAAACGAATTACCAATATACATCGTTCAGTAATATCAGGTCAATCAAAGGATATGTAAAACTAAACGTCTCTTTTGATACATTTTACGTATCTTTAGTTTAAGATGCAGAAGATTTAAAAGTATTCTTTACTTTTCTAAACCTCATCCAAGTCAAAATCAGACAAACAAATTGAAACAGACAGAGTTTAAATATAGCTTTGCAACTAAACTACTATCAAAGAGTTAGTTACCTCTAGCTGAAACCATCATAACCAAACAATAGAACAAGATAACAAGAATTACTCGCAGTGATGATAGTTTTACAAGATTTTGAGCGAACGATTTCTGCATGATTCCCGATAGTACGAGTAGAGGAGCAACCACATCAACTGCAGACCAAAAGATAAGACTAGTACTTGTAAGTTGTATCAATTGTTCCTAAATTTTTGCGAGTTGTAAGAGCAATAAAAAAGCTTATTGGTAAAGTGGTTGATCAAGGAATATATTCTAACTTTGATTGAACTCCATTCTCCATCTACATCTATGACAGTTGGAAAATTCTCTATCACAAATAGAACAAATTTAAACACTTTTATTGATTCCTAAAGAATAAACTAAACACTATATCTTAGAAAAATGTTCTGCCTTATCTCCTCTGTTTCTATCTGTTGGAAATAATTATTGGATCGGGTCCACTCATAAGGGACACTAATTAAGCCCATTAACCTTATCCCTTATGAAGTTATTGGTTTACTGATAATGATCTATTAGTTTAGCGATTTTGGTAATGGTTTAGATTTTTTTATTTATCGGATTATCGGTTTTTAACGGTTTGACTTTTTTTTTTAACGGACAGGTTAGCTGATAACCGGTAGTAAATTAAATAATTATATTTATACCATATGGTATATAAAGTCATTGACTTAAAATTTAGTTTCTTACCTTTATTTCTGGTTGTCTCAACCTCTCAATTATTCTACAATGTGACAGTATTTGCTTTTGAATAAGATATATTCTTGTTTCCTAAGTGAATTTCAATAATTTATTTTTTGTGTTAAATCTCAACGATTAAACCAATAACTGAATCGATAACCGATAATCCAATCAATAACGATAGATAACCGATAATCCAATATCTTAGTGGTCCTATAACAGTTTGTCTTGTTTATAAAGTGATAACTGATATATCAGATTAATAGACTTCATAAATGAACAGAACCAGCCGGTACACAGTCCTATTATAAAGTAATAATGATACCATGAAGTCTATTTTGACCAGGAAATAATGAAATTATGAAGTCTATTTGTATTGGACAATGATAATGTTGGTAGCATTTTGTGGAAACAATTTTTAACTAACCTATACATACATTGGGATTAAAAATATAAAACGGAGGATGTTGGAAAATGGTACACTTAATGCAGATTTTTCAGTCAAAACAAAATTTAGTGTAATGATTTTTGGATGTGATTTCTGTCGAGTACTACTGACAGTTCTAAAATTGGTTAGAGTCTAAGCTAACATATTTAGAGGGTAAGTGAACGTAGACCGCTATCTTATGGAGGCATAGAGGTTGTTTTCAAAGAATCTTCAATATGAATACAATAACTCAAAGTAGGTATGAAATGGAAAAACAACAGTGAAGAAATCATATCAACTAATATAAAAATAGTAGCAACAACAAAATAGTGTGATAATCGTAATATCATAAACAACAGATGATGATAGAAATAAAAAGCATGATAACATTCCACTATCTACTAATCTTTTATCATAATTCACGACTTTCACACCTTCTTATCTATGATCATGTCGTCGGTAAGGTGAAGCAGTGTTTTAGAACCAACGAAATAACAAAAAAATTATTATTTTATAGTCAGAGATTAACCTGCGAGACACGTTCATAGAGACTAGCTGTTATTATAAAAGCATGAATACAAATATTGATTGACCAAAATATCCTTCACCTTTATACCCTTTATTAATCATATAATGTCCATATAACAATAATGTACAAAAAAGTGAAAGTGCCGGAGAAATTTCAGAATGGTTAGGATATGCAATTGATAGGGTTAACAAAATAGGAACATGAAGTTGGATTTGACTCTCTAAATATTTAATTAACTAATACCGATTAAAGATTTAACACTCTTTGTTAATGTATATAATTATTGCCCCTAAAGTTATTTTTGTTTCGACGGCATGACGACCATGCTAATAAATAGTATGATTATCGTGAAATCTTATATCTATCCATATTATTAAAAAAAATTATTTTTTCAAATAAAAAGACAAATATGAATTCATACATCTCAAGTTGAATATCTATTTATTTTATGGTAAGTCAATTTTCTTAACTTTCTAGATAAATAATGAAACCACAATGAAAGTATATTTAGTAAATATATTATTAATATTGGCCATATTTGTTGCATTCAGTAGAAGAGGAGTAGGCCAGGACACATAATATATGAGCTACTGTGAATCTCCAAAAAGACAAAGTATTCAGTTTTTTTTAATGTGGTTTGCACAACTCAAATAATCGGTATATATACACATACATATATATATATATATATATATATATATGTTATTTTCTTTGTTCCAATTTATATGATATTAATAAAGTTTCAAGAGTCAATTTTTTTTATGTGTTTTAAATATTTTAAGTTATTAATATGATGATGTATAATATTTTTTACGTAATTTTCAAATATATAAAAGACCTAAAAAAATAAGATAAACAAATTAAAACTAAGCCACAGAAAATGGCAAAAATTCCCTTAGATGCCTGCTTTGGCATCTACACGGAGGGTTACCTTTGCTTCGAACAAGCTATATTCAGTTGCTTACAATTGTGATTTTTGTACTGGTTCAATTTTATCCTATATGCACGATAGTGTATAAATATGTATATACATTAAAACTTTTTTCATAACTTAAAATTAGTTATTTCTTCATAATATACATGTTAAATATTGTTTAAAGACTTTTATATCCTTCATAATTTTTTTTAATTAAGGTTAAAATTGTAATCATCTAAACATATTATCCAGATTCTTAGAATACATATTTTTTAGACCTACAAGAATTCTTTGTATCTTATATTCCTCTTCGCATGTGCCTGCACTCTGCCCTTCGCCTGCACCGCCTACGCCACCGTCTGCACCTGCACAACCTGCGCCTGGGCCTGGACCGCCTGCGTCTTGGCCTGTGCCGCCACCTTCCGTGCATATATCGCACTATATGTTTCTTTATTGTAACATTATTGGACATTTCTTAATTGTTCAAATTTGCAAGTATCAAAATGTGTAAGTGTGGTGGAGTTTATAGTTTTAATAAAAATATGTTATCTCTATTGTCTTCAATAAAAAAAACTTGTCGTCTCTGGCGCCTTCGTCTCGCACTTCAACTTCTTTTCCAATCTTGTTTTTAAACCTAAATCCTCTCCCGTTTTTCTATTTTGTTTTTATTTTTGATTTGTTTTGTTCTTAGGTTTAGATTTATTAACTTCACATTGTATTATTGTTATTTAAAGAACTAAGGATTACTCTAAGTTAATAAGATGTTAGCCACATATTTGAAATATATTACCTTGGATGTTAACTGTCGTAAAACATTATTTATTGATACAAAGATTTGAATTGTTTAATTCAAAGTTCTAAAATATTTCAGATAAAATGTAAATGATTTTTTAATATGTAAGCTTTGTACTTTTTTTAAATTATTATTTATTACAATTTTCATGTGATAACCCTCCCGGTCATTTCTGTGTAAATTCCTTATTTTCGCCATTTCGAGCATTCTTATAGCGACCCTAAGTCATTTATGAGTTTGTTGGGACTGATAGCTCGGTC
>JAKRZT010031429.1:0-18537 GCA_029582215.1 Solanum sparsipilum
GCTAGGAGATATGACCCTTCAAAGTAGACCCTCGAAAAGGCTTCACTTGGAAATTTCGGATTTTGATACGGTTGCTCTAAAATTTGGGTTAGACCCATCTCCCACTCAATTTGACCCCCTAAACAAGAATATGAAGTCGGATTTTCGAAAAACGAAACAGATTTTGAGATATATGGAAATTATAATTATAGGTGTTTCCGAAGCACATTTTAGGGCATTTTTGGGGTCGTTTCACTTTTAATGGAAATAAGTTCCTTCTCGGGCAACTTACCTCGTTCCAAATGGGTTCCTCTCGGAAACCCATTTGCTGCATGAAGACCAGCCTACGCCTTACCCCACTCACTCTCTCGAGCTGAGTGTTAGGATATGGGACTAGGGCTCACCTTCTCGGGCTGAACCTCATGTTAAACCCTTTTTTTAGGCCATCCATCTAGTGGTCTTGGTTTCGCGACCTCTCTCTCGGGCAAGCCGTTATCACATGGGTGGTTTTGTATTTGCAACTACAAACCCATTAAATTAAACCAAAACCACTAGGTTAAATCATCATTAAAATACATCTATCCTATCAGCAAGCAAGACCCAACAACAATATCAACACATATTTGCTAAATCCCAGCCCAAGAATGAGGGTTTGTAGCCACACATCAAGAAATAACAAAACACACCTAAAATGATACTAAAATCAAACGGGTATAGGAAATTAAACCTTGATTTAAGCAAAACAAGAAGAATGGAGAAGACCCACTTCCAACTTGGGGAAAAATATCTAAAACGTACTATTCTATTGTGAACAATATAATAATGGTTCTGAAATTATAAAATTAATAACAAGTTTAGTATTTATAGACTTCAGAAAATAGCGTTGGCGGATCTTTCGGATAATTAGTCGATGCCGCCGAATGACTCGGTGATTCACCCTTCTTCTGCTTCATCATCGTTTTATGCTTTCCTCCAGCATCTTCACATTCTGGACCATTGGGTGGTATAGTACTGCTTCGCGGAACTATTCGGCGAGGCGCCGACTACTCCTTTCATCGCCTTTTTGATACTCTTCCTTCAGGTCTCCGCATACTAGAACAAAGGGCGGAGTCTATCCTTTTGGCGAATCGCCAAACATGTTTGGTGATGCTTAGGCTTCAGTATCTTCGTTCTCTTCAACCTTTTTGTTCCTTTTTGTGCCTAAGTGTCCATGCTTCTACTAAAACATCAAATACCTAAACTTTAAGAGTTTTCATCAGATTTTGAGAGAAAATAAGCATTGGAGGACACTATTTCTATCAAAATAAAGCCCTAAATGAATGAAAATTGTGGACTCATCAATGCACCCCTTGGAAACTATCTTTTTGGCCTTAAGGTATTAAATAAAACGACCTTTAGACACTCTTGAACTACTCCTTTACTCTAAAATTAGCTCATTAGGAAACTGAAACTTGAATACTCGAGTTTTACAATCGACTGAGGCATAACAATCATGAAGCAAGCCCATACCTAGAATAACATTAAAGTCCACAATATCTAGCTCAACTAAGTCAGCCATAGTGTCCTTATGATAGACAGAGATGGTACAATCACGATAGATCTTTTCTTCTAGAATAGCCTCACAAACAGGTGTGGAAACACTGAAGGGTTCAAGAAGTTGTTCAGGGAAAATACCGAATATCGTGGCTACATAAGGAGTCACAAACGACAAACTCTCAACTGCATCAAGTAAGGCATAAACATCAAAAGTAATCACTTTAAGCATACTGATGAATCCTAGATTTGGACTCATTTAAGGCTTTATTTGTATAAATTTAGGGTCCTCAAATTCTTCATTTGTGCCAATAACTGATATAAAATCCTTGATTTTTAGGTATTTGGATTGAGGAACAAAGCAAGGACACTAACTGAAAAAAGGAACAAAGCGAGCCGAAAGAAAGAAGAAAATAGAGCATGGTGAAGCAGTCGGCGATTCGCCGAGTGGTTCTGCGATGCAGTGTTGGATCTCCCAAAGTTACAGACCTGGAGGATGCTGAAGGCCAAGGCAAGAAGGTGCTTAATTGAGCCAAAGGTGCGGATCACCGAGCTGATCGGCCAGCCCAACTTATTGCGCCGAATGGTCAACATATTTTTGGCGACTATGAATAAATTTTTAAACATTAAGTTTAAAGAGATTTTATCTTTATCAAGTATCTTATTTTTGAATTTTGAGTGTTCTGAACTAAGAGACAAGTTTTCTTGTCTTTGAAGAATTCAAGATTTCCATTTTTGAGAAATTGGAAGTTGGTATTTGAGATTCTTCAATTTGAACCTTTATAAAGATGAAATTAATCGTACCTAGTTGATGGAAACTCAGTTTGGTAACGATTTTTATTTTTTTATGATGTCTAGCTAAAACCCCAATTGTTGGGGTGTGATAATGGGTTGATTTAGTTTGTGGGTATTGCTAATTGTTAGTTTAAATGTTGTTTAGAAGTCATTTCAATCAGAAATCGTGGTTCAATTTCAAGAATTGTAGTTGCAAATGCAGTTCTTCCTTCGTGTTTTTTGCATGCTCGAGAGAGAGGTTTTAAAACAAAGATTACTGAATTGATGGTCTGTGGGTATTGGGTTGTCATGGGTTCAGCTCGAGAGAGTGAATCCTAAACCCTTTTTCACACATTCAGCTACAGAGAGTGAATGGACTAAAGCGTAGGCTGCTCTTATTTGCATGCTTGTTAGTGTTCGAGAGAAACCCACTTGATTCGGGGTTAATTATTCGAGAGAAAGTTTATCCCCTCTAAAGTCTAGCTTATTCACTAGTTTACAACTATTTCCTAATAGTTGCAATTACCCATTTTTCTATATTAGCCTATAATCCAATCACATCCCAAGAGCCCATCTCATTATTATCTTTTTCGTGTTATTTACTGTTGTTGTAGCTGATAGTTAAAATTAAAACCCCCTTTTGTTATTTGACACTCATGTCAACCCCTGATTTGAATTATGTTTTTATTCGATAATGTCTATTCCTATGATTGACTTGAGCATATTCCTACTTTCCTATCGAATCTTAAACACGTACAACTCCCTGTGGGATTCGATCCCATCTCATTTAGTTGGATTATATACTGACTAATGATCGTTGACTCTTAGAACTAGATTAAGTGTCTTTAATAGCGTTATTCAATCAAAATGGCGCCGCTGCCTGGGAGTGTTGTTGGTTAAGATTCTTTATTTAAGTTGAATTTTGTTGTTGTTAGTTATAGTTGAATCTACTTATTTTCAGTTTTGGTTTGTGTGTTACTGTTTTGAACAGAAGAAATGAGGGTGAACGGGAGAAATGGTAGCCAAGTGGGCCACCAAGATGACATCGGAAATCTCATGTAACGACCCGTAAAATGAATAAGTGAAACTAGAGCCTTACTAGTGAGAGTGTGAGTTTGTCATGAGGTTTGAGGTGGTTTGTTGTTGTCCCGAGGTATGGTTGAGGGGTTTAGGGGTTAAACGTCTAGGTACGACACCCCATGGACCACCCTAGGGGTCCTTGAGTAGGACCGTTAGCCTTAACCCCAAGGCTTCCCAAATTTGTGTTTTTGTTGCCAAAATGTGGTGACCTACTGAAGGGATCCACGCCCCATGGATGGCCTCCGTCGGTCAAGGGCCCATGAACCAAGCTGCAGCCCCAGACCACGGACCAACAGCACGGTCCATTAGTGGACTCACGGTCCTTAGGTCTAAGGCGTGAGTCACCAACTGTTTTGCTGTCAAGTTGCAGCCTAGCTAGGGGTGGATTGGAAAATTCACCCCAAGTATTAATTAGTTGGGGGACGGTTATTTTAAGTTATTTATCAAATTTTAAGATTATTAAAAGTATTAAAATCTATTTTTCATCTCATTACTTCAAAACCCAAAATCAAAACCTCCCCTCCCCTCTAAAAGTCTCTCTCTAGAAACCTCCATTGGAGGTGAAGACTTCAAGATCTCAAGGTCAAATTTTCAAGGTTTTCAAAGGATTTTCTTGGGGAATCAATAGCAAGGTATGGTAGTCTTGATCCTTGTCTAACTTTTAATTCGAGGAGACAATTCAAAGGTGATTTCAAAGTATGAAAAATCTAGGGATGAAGGGGTCTTATAGAAGCCCTTAGCATATCATACATAACATAAGATAATAGAAAAGTATAGAAATTTAAAAACTTTTATCCATACAATCGAAACCTTTTCATAAAACCAACTCGAAGAATTTACTATACATTTGTCTCAAACAATCTAATACAACTTTAAAATAGAACTCTTGGGACAAGCCCATACAATAGTCTCAACATGAAAATAAAAGACATAAAGGACATAGTGGCTTTTGCCCTTGAAGCTATGAGGACTCACCAATTATTCACTCCTTTGCTCCTTGGAAACCTAGCTTTAAGATTGGAACTCAAATCTCTGAACCCTACATTTGATTAGAATGTAGGGAAAGCATGCATTAGTACAAAAATGTACTAGATATGTTAGCTAGCATAAAATCATAAGAGCATATCATAAGGGTTAGTCAACATAAGACATAATCATATGAAATACTTCATGGAACATCAACTATATGCATAAGAGACAATAACATAATAATAATCAAAGTCTCCAACATAAGCATCACATAAGAATTATTCAACTCTAGGTTATTCTTATCATGAAGGACTATTCTCAAGTAACCTCAAAGCATACTTGTGCAATGCATGAATAGCATCCCATAATACCATCCAAGCTAAGTACCCCTTTTTGGTCATCTTAATCATAGTATATATGCATGGTCAATCTTAGGCTTTCACTCTATAGGAGTACTAACCCCCTAAGTAACCTCAAAGCATACTTGTGCAATACATGGAGGGCATCCCATAATACCATTCACACTAAGCATAGCCTTTAAGTCACCATATGCATACCTACCATTCACTTGGTCTCATCCTTAGCTTTCTTCATATAGACAAAGGAACTATCACCTTAAGTCAATCATATGAGGGAAGGCAACTATAACAACAATCCATCAACACATACATAATATAAGAGAACACCTTCTTCAATAACCTTAAGGCATACTTGTGCAATGCATGAATAGCATCCATAAAACTATTCATGCTAAATACCACTTTTAGGTCCTCACACTAATACTTCTTGGTTTGGAACCTAGTTCCTCTCCTTAACTTTAAAACACTATGAGGTACTCTCTTAAGCACATCTTAGTTCATCATTAAGTTAAACCCTATGAGATACTTCTTTTAGAATGTCTTAGTTCATTATTGGCATGGACCCTATGAGATACTACCCTAAGCATGTCGAAGTCCATTTATACTCTTTAACACTATGATGTACATATTTAAGTAAGTTTCAGTTCAATAATGCTTTTGAACACTATGAGATGCTTCTTCAAGCATGCCTTAGTTCATTGGATATGGAGATTGCTACTAGAAACCTTAACTCAACTATGTGCAGGCTTCCATCTCATGAGACCTAACTTTGGGAAAACCCACACTCTACTACGTAAAAGTTCCCCCTTTAACTTGGATAGTCCTCACATCCACTAGATGTGGTCCTCCTTTCACTTGGAGCCCAGACCCTATCTCGTGTGACACTCCATCTCATTGTCAATATCCACTAGGGGCCAAGAATATACCCCTAGATTCACTATTAATCCTTGTTCTTGGAAGGATATCATTGACAACCAATCCATGTTCAAGTGATTCTATCACTTTATACTTTCAAGCATTCATAAGGTAGGTTAGGTGAGTATAGGTCTTTCCCCACAATTCTACCTATTAGATTCCTATTCATCACATTAAATTTACTCTCATAGCCCTATTGATTCAACATTCATGACTACAAGCCTTACTCTCAAAGCTTTACTTCATTCTATCCTTATTCATAGCTAGATCACAAGACACTCAATCACACTCTTCATTGCTAGGTGATTTTGGTCATAATTTATCATGTAAGATCAATCTCAAGCCTTACTAATCAAGACCCATCATATTCATATTATTCTAAATCAATTCATATATATATGTTTCTAGCCTTAGACAATTACTACTCAAAGAATTAATTCTAGAAGATCACCTATGAACCTTCAATTTCACCTTTTAAGGCAATAACCCACATAATTCAACTTCATCAATTAGACTAGGGTAACCATGGAAATCACATAAATTCATCATAATATCACAATTAAATTATAAATCAATAATAATTAGGTATTATCCACTCATTTGGAATCATACCCATCACTACCCACAATGTAGAAAGAAACCCTAACTAAAATTGGGTTTTTGACTTCTCAATCGGAAGAAATCTAGGGGGTTCCATCGGTGGAAGAACCCATAGATGAATAAGATAACATACCTTGGATATAAAGCGTATCAAGCTTGAATCAATGGAGTCTTGATTTGCCCTAGCTTGATTCTCTATTCTTCTTCTTGAGTTTTCTGGAGAGAGAATTTTCTTTGGATGGGATGAAGTTGAGTTTTCTTTGGATTCTGAAGAGAATGACTTAATTGAAGGAAACTTCAGACTACAAAGCTTATATACTGTACTAGGGAAAGAATAAATCAATGTACCATCAATTTAGGGAAATAACTAAAGACCCCTAAGTTTTTAACTCCAAAACTGCCACCCAAGCCCGATTTATCTCACCAAGGGTACACTTGGCGACTCGCCAAGTGGACTCTTGGTCCACCAAATTTTCCAGCAGCTCACTAAGTTGATCAGGCCACTTAGGTGATGGGGGAGGCAGCTTTTTGATTTGTCTATCCAACCGGCGATCCCCAACTTTGCTCGCACATATTTCCAGTAGCTAGGCCTCGGGGACAACCCTCTAAGCGACTCCAAGTGCACTTTGGCGCCTCGCCAAGTCACTTGAGAGAACATGATTCCCCTAACCAAGTTGTCTTGGGGTAGAAAAGGTTTTTCCTTAGTGAATCCTAGGTCCCTTAGGTCCTTGCCCGTAACCAAGGCTTGACAACCCCACATACTAAGTCCTTGGTTAGCCTACAAGATTAAGGGGTGTTAAAATTTTACGATTCTAACCCTTGCTTCAAACTTTGAAACCTCCATGTAAAGATCTAGTTTACTCTACTTGTTTCTGGGGTATTAGAAAACTTCACTTCTTTCATTACTCTGAAGTTGTGTGATAGAGTTTAACTCTATAAAGTATCTCTCCTAATCCTTATCCTAAGTTCTTCAGGATAAGGCTACTCAAAGAGCTTATTATAGAAGGAATGTGAGGGAGAATGAGGAACAAGAAGATCCTCCCCGAGCTCCTCAAGTTTGGGTCGATACATTGATTGAGCAAGTGTCTAATGCGGAGTTTAGGGCTACTTTTCAAGTGTTGCCTCAAGCGGTGACGGCGCAAGCCAATAGGGAGGTTGTGGTTCCCATGAACCCAAATGTGGGTACGTCGGTTTCAAGAGTGAGGGACTTCACTAGGATGAATCCTATAGAGTTTCATAGTTCTAAGGTTGAGGAAGATCCTCAAGAGTTTATTGATGAGGTCTATAAAGTTTTAATGATCATATGAGTTATGCCGGTGGAAAAGGTGAAGTTGGCCGCCTATCAAATAAAAAGAGTGGCTCAAATATGGTATAACCAATGGAAGGAAGGGAGACCTAAAGATGCAGGTCCTCTTGATTGGGATAAGTTTAAAGTCACTTTTCTTGATAGGCTCTTTTCTCTTGAGATGAGGGAAGCCAAGGTGCTTGAGTTCATTAATATCCGACAAGGGAGTATGAGTGTGAGGGAATATGCTCTAAAGTTCACTCAATTATTGAAATATGCTCCAACATTGGTTGCAGATTCAAGGGATAGAATGACGAAGTTCGTTTTGGGTGTGTCCTAAATGGTGGTTAAAGAGTGTCGTACCGCCATGATTATTCATGAAATGGACATCTCTCATCTCATGGTGCATGCACAACAAATTGAGGAGGAAAAGCGTAAGGAAAAGTCTAGAGAGGTAAAGAGAGCTAAGACTGGTGATGGAAATTTCTCTCATGCAAGGTCCGATGGACAAGGTTGTCCTAGATTTCAACAAAGGTTTTTCGGTCAAGATTCCTCCAATGTGCCTCCAAAGTTTAACAAAGATAGGGTTTCTAACCCTAAGCCTCAAGGAGGTGATGGTAGTGGATCTTCATTGTCTAGGTCTACTTGTACTAAGTGCAGAAGGAAGCACGAGGGTAAGTGCCTAGCCGGAAAAGATGATTGTTTCAGTTGTGATAAAAGTGGTCACAAAATGTGGGATTGCCCAATGATTGTGGCTAAAGGAAAAGAGGGCAATAAAACTCCTCCTAGTGGTTCGGATTCCAATGCTCCTAAGCAAACCCGCTTCTATGTAGTTCAGACTCCCAGTGAATAAGAGAGTTCTCCCGATGTGGTTATCGGTATGTTTAAAGTTTTCCAACTTGATGTACATGATTTACTTGATACCGGTGCTACTTTGTCTTTTGTGACGCCATATGAGGCTATGATATTTTATATGCTCCTTGATGTGTTCTTAAAACCTTTTTCTGTCTTTATTCCTGTTGGTGATTCTATTGTGGCTAAGAGGGTCTATAGAAAGTGTCCCATTTCCTTATCCCATAGAGTTACTCCTGTTGACTTGGTAGAGCTTGATATGTTAGATTTTGATGTTATATTGGGCATGGATTGGATGCTCTCATGTTATGCTTCTATGCCTAAGGGTCAGTTTGTCTCTTGTCTTAAATCTAGAAAGCTATTTTCTAAGGGTTTCATTTACCATCTAGTTAGGGTGAGGGATGTAGATTCCAAAACCCCTTTTCTTGAGTCGATCCTCATTGTAAATGAGTTTTCGGAAGTGTTTCCAAATGACTTACTCGGTATTCCTATCGAGCGGGAAATAGATTTTGGTATTGACATTCTCCCAGATACGCAACCTATATCTATACATCCATACCGTATGGCTCCGGAAGAACTTAAGAAGTTGAAATAACAATTGAAAGATCTATTGGATAAGGGTTTCATTCGACCGAGTATCTCTCCATAGGTTTCTCCAGTTTGATTGTTAGGAAGAAGGATGGTTCTCTTCATATGTGTATTGACTATCGTCAGTTGAATAAGGTGACTATTAATAATAAGTAACCTCTTCCAAGGATAGATGATTTATTTGACCAACTTCACGAGTCAAGTTATTTCTCTATGATAGAACTTCGATTGGGTTATCATCTATTGAGGGTGATGGAAGATGACATTCCGAAGACGGCTATTCGAACTCTGTATGGTCATTAGGAGGTTTTTGTAATGTCGTTTGGGTTGACTAATGCTCTGGTGGCATTTATGGATATGATGATTAGGGTGCTTAGATAATACCTTGACATGTTTGTGATTGTGTTCATTGATGATATTTTGATCTACTCAAGGAGTGAGAGTGAGCATATTGATCATTTGAGGATCATGTTGAGAATTCTTAAAGACCAACAACTTTTTGCAAAGTTTAGAAAATGTGAATTTTGGTTATGGTCCGTAGCTTTCTTGGGTCATATTGTCTCAATTAAGGGTATTGAGGTAGATCCTAAGATGACGGATGTGGTCACGAGTTGGCCTAGACCTCTAACTTCTTCGGATATTAGATGTTTCTGGGGTTTGGCCAGTTACTATTGAAGGTTTGTTGAGGGATTTTCTTCAATTGCCTCTCCTTTGACGACTTTGACTCAAGACAAGTCTAAGTTCAAATGGTCTGAAAGGTGTGAGAAGAGTTTCCAAGAATTGAAAATAAAGTTGCTTCCACTCCAGTGTGGACCTTACCAGAAGGGACAGATGGTTTTGTGGTTTATTGTGATGCCTCAAGAGTTGGGATAGGATGTGTCCTTATGCAAAATGGGAAAGTTATTGCCTATGCCTCAAGGAAAGTTAAAATTCATGAGAATAATTATCCTACTCACAACCTTGAATTAGCGGCGGCCATTTTTGCATTAAACAATTGGAGGCACTATTTGTATGCAGTTCATGTAGAATTGTTTACCGACCAATAGAGTTTGCAATATGTATTTAATCAAAAAGATTTGAATATTCACCAAAGAAGGTGTCTTAAGTTATTGAAACATTACAACATTAGTGTTCTTTATCACCCCGGTAAAGCTAATGTGGTAGCAGATGCTCTTAGTCGATTATATATGGGTAGTGTTGCTAATATTGAAAAAAAAACATAAAGATTTGGTTCAAGATGTTCATAGATTGGTTCGATTAGGTGTTCAATTAGTGGACTCCACCAAGGGTGGTGTTATGGTTCACAATAGTTCCGAATTGTCTTTTGTGGCGGATGTGAAAGCCAAGCAAGTTCTTGATCCAATTTTTGTAGAATGGAAAGAAGTGGTGCTTGACAAATACATTGAGGCTTTCTCCCAAGGGGGGGATGGGGTACTTAGGTACCAAGGTAGGTTATGTGTTCAAAATGTTGATGACTTGAGGGAACAAATATTGTCAAAAGCCCATCATTCGTGGTATTCCATTCACCCGGGAGCCACCAAAATATATTGTGATTTACGGGATGTCTTTTGGTGGAATGGGATGAAGAAAGATATTGTCGGATTTGTAGCTAAGTGCCAAATTGCAAACAAGTAAAGGTTGAGCATCAGAAACCAGGAGGTTTATCCCAAGATATTAGCATTCCTACACGGAAGTGGGAAGATTTGAACATGGATTTTATTGTTTGCCTTGCACCAAGCGACAAAATGATTCGATTTGGGTGATAGTAGATCGATGATGAAATCAGCTCATTTCCTTCCCATAAAGATTTCTTATTTTACGGAGGACTATGGCAAGTTATACTTGAGAGAAATGGTAAGGTTTCATGGAGTGCCTTTATCCATTATTTCGAATCGTGCCAATTCACTTCTCTGTTTTAGAAGTAATTCCAAGAGGATCTTTGCACTAAGGTTAAGCTTAGCACGACCTTTCATCCCCAAAATGATGGGATAATAGAGCATAGTATCCAAACTTTGGAAGATATGTTAACAGCTTGTGTGATTGATTTTAAGGGAAATTGGGATGACCATTGTCCATTAATTTATTTTGCTTATAACAATAGCTATCACTCGAGAATTGATATTGCTCCATTTGTGGCACAATATTGAAGAAGGTGTAGATCTCCTATAGGTTGGTTTGAGGTGGGTAAAGTTGCCCTAATAGGTCCTGAATTATTAGATAAGGCCGTAGAGAAAGTTTGACTTATTAGAGAAAGGTTGAAAACGACTTAAAGTCGGCAAAAATCATATGCAGATATGAGTAAAAGTGATCTTTATTTTGACATTCATGATTCTGTTTACTTGAAAATCTCACTTATGAAGGGTGTAATGAGGTTTGATAAGAAAGGAAAGCATAGTCCCCGATATGTAGTCCCATATCAAATTTTGAGGAGTGTTGGTAAGGTTTCTTATGAGCTAGACTTGCCAAATGAGTTGGCATCAGTGCCTCTGGTTTTCGATGTCTACATGTTGCAGAAATGTATTGGGGAACTAACATCCATAGTTTCCTTAGAAGGGTTGGGAGTTGTTGAAAGTCTTTCTCATTAGGAAGTTTCGGTTGAGATTTTATACTGGTAAGTTAGGAAGTCGAGAAACAAGGAAGTTGCTTCCATGAAAGTATTGTGGAGGAATCAGTTAGTTGAGGGTGCTACTTGGGAGGCCGATATGATGTCCCGATATCCTCATCTTTTTCCTTCTACTCCTATTCTAGCTTGACGTAATGATTTCTTCTTGGTTTGACCATTGTTTTGGAGTCATGTGTTTTATGCGTTTCCATGATTTCCTTATATTATGCATGTTCATGAAAACTTGTGTTTTGAAAGAAAACTAGTTTACATGCTTGATATTCCTCATGTTGCTGTGCATTGAGTATGAGTTGCCTTTACTTCATTAGATGAATTAATGAACATGTTTTAGCTATTCTTTTTTAGAAGAAAATGCATGGGCTCCATGATATTGTGCTGAGCATACTTTTAACTTGGAGAAGGTAGTTCCTCCTTGAACATGAGTAATTGTGAAAATTCATGCATATTGGGTTGCTAGATGTAGTTCATACTTCCTTATGATGCATTGAATATGTTTATCTTGGAGTTGATGCTTCCTCCTTGAAGTTGTGCATTACATGCATGATCTGCTCTTAGAGTTAGTTTCACCCCTCTTATGATGTTTTGAGAGCGTCCTAGCTTGGAGTCGATAGTTACTCCTTGATTGTATGCATTGCATTGTAGGTTGGGTTGTTAGTTCCTCTCCTACCCTTTTAGAACCAATTTTAATCTCATTTGAGGACGAATGGTCCCAAAGGGGAGATATTGTAACACCCCGTATCCGAAAAAGGGAAATGAAATAAATTTTGGGAAGTTGCAGGTGCCAGCCACGGAGGCCAACCACGGACCATACTGTGGTTCGTGGAGTGGCCACCTTGCCAAGAGTTAAGAGGCTTAGGACCACGGCATGACCTATGGACCATAGGCCAGACCAAGGTCCGTGGTTCGATGTCCCAAAATCAAGTTCCTGATTACCAAGGAGGGTCCACCAGGACGGATTGTAGGTCAAACCATGGTCCGTCGTCTGGGGTCTGTTGGTGGTCAACTGGCACTTAAGTTCAGGGGTAGTTGGGTCTTTTCCTAATTAATTAGTTTCTATACTATGTCGTTTTACCCTTCACTAAGACCCCTATATAAGCATTTTCAACCCCCAAATTAACCTATTCACTTCATTATTCAAAAACCACAAAAGAAAAACAAATATCCTCTCCAAATATATTTCTGTAATACCCCGTATTCGAAAAGAGGCAAATTGGACCTTTCTAGGTGTTGTAGAAGCCAAAGCACGACCGACCACCCATGACCTGTAGAGTGGACCATGGACCGTAGGTGTGGTCCGTGGTTGGCCTTCCAAGCACTGGTCTAGGAGCCAAAAGCCACAGCGTGACCAACGAACCGTTGGTCAGACCACGGTCCGTAGAAGGGGGCCCGTGGTTCAAAAGCCCAAAAACATAGTCCCAGACCACGATCAACGAGTGTGCGGGATGGACCATAGGTCCATCCATGGTTCGTTGGTCGGGTCTCGTGGTTCACTGGTGGCAGTTATTTTTCTGGGTTAGTTGGGTCTTTTCCTAATATTCCAATTCCTCCATTGAAGGCTAGTAATTGGGACAAGGTATGATTGTTTTAATCCATGGATTCCTTTCATCCATGGAGTCCCTAAATCTCTCTATTTCAAATGGTAGAATTCCCCAATGAAGTTAGGGTTTTCTTCAATTAGCATGTGTTCTTTTCATTGTTGATCTAAATGAATTAATTCTGAACTTCTATGTATGAATTCATGAATTGAAATACTTTTATGACGAATTCCCCCATTAACCCATGTAATCCCTTTGTTTTGAAGTTGTGAATCTTATGAAGAGGGATTTTGAGTATAAAGTAGGTGTTTTATGAAATTGAGCATGTATTACTAGTTTTACATATATTTCTGATGAAATCCATATCTAACCCATGTTTTATAAGAGTTTATGATTGAAAGTGGGTTTTGACCTCAAGAGGTAAAGTATGAACCTATGCATTTATTATGAGAAATATGCTAATGTTTTAAGGTTGTTTTGAGAGTAAAGTACCAATTATGATGATGATGTGTTGTGAAAGGCCATTCTTACAAAAACACATACTAGCATGATGTGAAAGGTTTTCTCACATAGAAAGGATTCTTAGGTTGAAAGTCTGTCTGACCTAATTGAATCAAAGGCTAGAAGCTATCTTAATGAATCTAGCTTGAATTGGTTGTCCAAGGTCACCTTTTCATGAGTAATGAAGTCAAGTAAGAAATGACTATTCCGTGAGAATTTATGCTTAGCACCGAGAGGATATTGATAATGAGATGGAGGCTCTCCCATTAGTAGTAGCAAGGTTTCCAAAGTCATCTCATGAGATGGAAGCTCCCTCGTTAGTAGAGGTCGGGTTTCTCATAGCATTCTCTTTATCCCATAAACTATGTGCCCCCATAGGTTGATTAGCTAGTGGATCCACTTAAGCTAGAAGTTCAAGGTTCTACCTTAGCCAAGTACAACACCCCTTTTCGATGTGGGGTAGACACCAAATTCCATGTTATAGCTCACATGGTCTCATGCCATCTAAGTCTATTTCCTACGACAAGATTAATAATGAACTAAGACATGCTTAAAGAAGTATCTCCTAGTGTTCAAAGGTTTTAAAGATGATGCTAACTTGCATTGAAGATGATGTTATGACTTGTGTTTTTTCACTCTCTCAGATGATGTTTTAACTTGGCAAATTGCATGTTATGAAATGAAATATCCCTTTTTGAATGATTTAAATGTTTTATGCATGGTTATCATATATGGTAAATTGTTTTGTACTAACGCATAATGTTCCCTACATTTTCCCAAATGTAGGGTCCGAATGTCAGGGTCGACAGTTATGTGGCTAGAGCTTGGATTTGATTGTTTCCCGAGCTTGGTGAGTTCTCATAGTTTGAGGACGGATTTCCTATTTTTAGTTTCTTTCTTGTATTTCACTTTTGAACATGATGTATGGGCTAGGCCAAATTTCATTCTACTGTATTAGATTTATATGAAGAGACTTCCGCTTTTCTTTTATGAGGATAAATCCTCCGGAGTTTTATGGATCCAAGGTGAAAGAGGATCCTAAGGGGTTTGTAGATGATGTTTATAAATTACTATCTATCATGGGGGTGACGTCGGTAGGAAAAGCGGAGCTAGCCACTTACCAATTGAGGGATGCTGCTCAAATATGGTATGAGCAATGGAAAGTGGTTGGCAGGAGCGGGTCCAATAGAGTGGGAAGTGTTCAAACTAGTAATTTCTTGATAGGTTCTTTCCCCGAGAGTTGAGAGAGGCTAAGGTGGAAAAGTTTACTAACCTTAAGCAAGGTAGCATGAGTCTTAAGGAGTATGCCTTGAAATTCACCCATCTATCGAAGTATACTCCATCTATGGTATCAGATTCAAGGGATATGATGAGTACGTTTTTGACGGGTGTGTCCAACTTCATTGAAGAAGAATGTCGTACGGCAATGCTCCTCCATGACATGGATATATCAAGGCTTATGGTATACGCTTAACAAATTGAGGAGTCAAAACTCAAAAAGGATAAATCTAGGGAGAAAAAGAGGTCTAGGATGGATAAAGATAAGTCCTTTTATGATGGGCCCGATGGACATGCTCGCTTTAAGAGTAGTCAAAGGTTTTCCGGACAAGGTTCTTTTAGTACTCCTAAGTATAAGGAAGAGAGGGTCCTTAACCGTAAGCCACCCGAAATTAGTAATGAGTCCATATGGCCTACTTGTTCTAGATGTGGAAAGTGACATGAGGGTAGGTGTTTGGCCAATAGAGAAGGTTGCTTTACTTGTTGTGAAAGTGGCCACAAGATGAAAGGCTACCCAAAGTCAGAAACTATGAGGAAAGAAGGTAAGCAAGTTGCTCCTAGTGGTTCAAATGAGATTGTTCAAAGGAAGAATAGATTCTATATCCTCCAAGCTAAAAATAATCAAGAGTGATCTTTGAATGTGACTACCGGTATGTGTTTCATGCTTTATTAGATTCTGGTATTGTTTGGTCTTTTGTGACTTCATATGATTAGACTTTGAAGTTTTCTTTAGTATGAATGATATTTAGAAGAGTTTGTATAGGCTTACTCCCAAGGGGGAGATGGTGTGCTTAGATAACAAGGTCATTGTGTGTTTATATTTTGCCATGATGTCTTTATGTGCATGTTCATGAAAAAGCATAAGTCTTGATAGAAATGACTTTTGTGCATTGTGTTTCATCATGATGTAGTGCATTGAGTAGAATTGCCTATAGAACTTCATGAGATGAATATATGAGCATGCCTTAATTTAGAGTTGAGAGATTCCCCAATGACTACATGCTTTCTGTGAATAAATTTCATATAGGCTCTAGGAATGTATGTTGAGCATGTTATGACTAGGAGATGGTAGTTCCTCCTTGAACATGGCTAGTTATGAGAATTTCTTGCATCTTGGGTTGTTAGATGTAGTTCCTACTTCCTTGTGTTACATTGAATATGTTTAGCTTCGAGATTAAGTTCCTCTTTTGTTTATATGAATTTAGTTTAGTTCCATACATGATGAGTTGCGAGTTTAGAATTGTGACCTTAAGAAGTGCTTAGAGTGTCATTCGAGGACGAATGTTCCCAAGGGGGAGATATTGTTACACCCCGTAGTTTAGTAGACCATCTAGGGTTAAGTTGAAGGCTACGAGTCTAGACTTGAGGGCATGAACCAAGGCAAAGGGGCAAGAGCCAAGGCTGCCCCATGCTTGCCATGGCATTGCCCATGACCCCGAAAGTCTAGACGGCTCGTGGTGGGCACCACAGATCGTGGTGCTACCTGTGTTGGTGAGGCAGTGTGCCCCTTAATGATGCACAATTTGACCTCCTTCACACGAGCTACTTCACGGATCGTGAAAGCCTAGACGGCTCGTGGGAGTGGCCGTGTAGATGCCTTCAACTTGTGAAGGTCAAGCCACTACCCAAGGACCACGGCTCGTGGTCTTGACCACTGCTCGTGAGCCCTATCATGGTGCTTGGGAGTAGGCTGCCTAATGAGGGCAAAATGGGAAATTCCTCTTTTAGTTAGTATTAAGTGGGGTCATTTTGTATAGACTTTATACACATATATAAGCTAGTTTAACCCTTTAACCACCCCATTCAAGTCATTATTTCCCAAACCAAAATCAAATCCCCAAAAGCTCTCATCTCAAATACTTCTCTCTCTAAAACTTGAAGAAGAAGATAGAGCTTGAAGACTAGGTCAAGAACAAGACTCCATTGTTGCAAGATTTGAGAGGCTTTGTATCGAAGGTATGTTAGCTTATTCATCCATGGATTCTTCCATTAATGGAGCCGCCTAGAATTCCCTAATTTGATGAAAGAAATCCCCAATTCAAGTTAGGGTTTCTTCAATGTTGTGGGCTATGATGGATGTTGATCCAATTGAGTGAATATTGATTGTTTATGATTTAATTAGTAGTGAATCATGATATTGTGATGAAATTATATGTTTTCCATGGTTGACCATAGTGTAATTGATGAAATTGAAGAATGTGGGTTTATTCCTTGTGAACTGAAATAGAGGATTCATAGGTGATCTTCTAGAATTGATGAGATGTATAGTAATTGCTCAAGAATAGAAGCATGTGAACATGAATTGAATTAGAATAAAGTCTGTATGATGTATCATGACTAGTAATGATTGATATTGGGGCTATATAATGAATTATGACTAGAATTGCTTAAAGATGAAGCTTATGACTAGAATGTTCTGTAATCTAGATATGTATGGTGATAGTAAGAAATAAAGCTTTGGGTGTAAGGCTTGTAGTCATGCACATTGATCACTAGGGCTTTAAGAGTAAATCTAATATGGTGAATGATGTATGTTAGGGCTTTTAGAGTAAGTCTAATATGATGAGATAACTTGCATGAAATTGGTAGACTAATATATAGAGTTGTTGTGGAAGGATTTTGCCCACATGACATAATTTGTAAACATATGAATGCATGAATGTAGAATGTGAAAGGTCTTATCACATAGAATAATTGTAGGTTAAAAGGTTTGCTCAACTAAAATGAATCTAACATGCTAGACTAGAATAGCTTGAAGTTGTGATATAAAAATCCCTTCATGAATAGCTTGACTTGGTAAGACAAGACCAAGCTTGGTAGCTTGAGTTAGGAGTTTTCATGGTAGCCTAGGATTGAGAAAACATACTCTTCTTAAGGGTAGCTTGCACTAGCATTATAGAATGA
Organism: Solanum sparsipilum; assembly: GCA_029582215.1. Classification (NCBI taxonomy): domain Eukaryota; kingdom Viridiplantae; phylum Streptophyta; class Magnoliopsida; order Solanales; family Solanaceae; genus Solanum; species Solanum sparsipilum. The sequence continues at coordinate 17,776 of JAKRZT010031429.1, forward strand.
TTGCATGGTAGCATGACTTGGTTAGGCCAAGACCATTTCATGGTAGCCTTAGATTGAGAGATAAAACCCTCCCTAAGGTTAGCTTGAATCACGCCTCAGATCTGATTAAGACGGACAGGCACCCGATGTCTAAATGGACCGGGAGAACCAACTTACAACCTGCATTTACCATACATTTAACTATGATAGCTATGAAGCTATGACAAGCTTATATACCCTGTAGCGATAAAAGACCGACATAGACAGTCCCAAAACTTATGTACAACACTTGGCCGTTGACGCCACAATTGTTAAGAGACAAGACACAACCAAACTTTATACATTAGTCTACAAAGCCTCTACAAGATAGAAAACCTTAGTTTAGGTCGGGACAAGGCCCCGCCTTACCCTTAACTACTATACGGTAACAAAGTAGATGCCAAAGACTCGATTAAGCCCCAAATCAACTTGGAGCTCACCAATAGCAACTGAGTGTCCTGTGCTCCTACTGGGGAAGTCTACTAGCTGGAGTACCTGTGACTGCAGCATGAAATGCAACGTCCCCCAAGAGGGACGTCAGTACGAAGAATGTACTGAATATGTAAGGCAATAACATATGTAAGCAAGAGCTCAATTGAAATCAAGTATCAATATGTAACTTCATAGATTAGATTAAAGACCACCTTTGTTGCTGTTGTGGGATCATGTACATTATATTCTTTTCTGTAATTTTCTTTACATTGCGATCTCTGTAAAGCATGTGATACAAATAACCAACTGATC
>JAKRZT010031430.1:0-16515 GCA_029582215.1 Solanum sparsipilum
GAGTTCTTTAGGAATAGAACTCTGCTTGGTGTATTTATTGTTCGCCTCCTTCTTTTGATCTAATACCCCCCCCCCCCCCCTTTTTTTTCTCTATCTTCATAAAAAAGTCAAAAGCTATTTTATCACATCCTTCAAAGGTTGTGACAAACATCCTGCTGAATTTTAGAACATTGGTTTGCACCCAAATAGTAATCTTGTCCTCGATCTCATGTTCCAACAAAGGTTTTTCCATCCGAATTGGCACCGACTCCTCATATACTGTAAGATGTCCTGCTGACAATTGACTTTATTCTTTTCCAGTCCGGTTTTCATGTGCATCTTCCATAGAGAGGGTTAGGTCATTTTCCTCTCTTCTTCCATCACTCTGCATTTAATTTCCTTCTGTTCTTCACTTGAATTCTAGTTTTCATGTATTTTCTTGATCTTCATTCTCATAACAGACTCCAGCTCTGTGTTATTGAGAGAATTTGGAGAAAAAAAAGTGTATTCTTGACTTATTTGAGGGAATTTTAAAATAGGACCAACACTTTTCCCTTTAATGAAATTTGGGCTATCAGAGGTTTGGGCTTTAATAGGCCCACAACAATTCCTACAAAATTTCTTTCCTATAAAATTTTTGTGACTGTCTGGGTCCATTCCATGCATATATGTTGACACATTTCCTTCAAGGGTCATGTGGCTTCCACTAGTAAAAGTGCCAGAGTCCTTGCTAAGGACCATTGGAAAATTTTTTGAAAAAGATTTTCCTATTCTGTCATGTCTCTATCAATTGTAGATTAGGGTTTTCTATAGCTTTTCCTTTCTCACTCCTCATATTGTGCCTCGATTATTGGGCTCATCCCTTACCTTCCTCAGGTATCTGTCCTGAGCTTCAACCCATAACGGCAGGGTAAATATGAGTTCACCATCATTAATCTCCACTGAAAAATAAATCTTCTCTCTCGATCCCCACACTCGGATTCGAGCCCATCGTAGATGGTTTTTCAATTGAGTCTCTTCCTCCGTTTCCATCCATCCCCCACAGAGATCTCCAATTTGTTTCATCACTTTATCATTCCAAAGTTGCAGTGGTAGACCTATGATACGCACCCAGAACCACTCGAAGTTAGTTTCTGGAAAAGCTCCTACCGTTGGTGTCCACCATTCTAGAAGCAGAAGGTGATTTTTCCGACCCCACTCTCCCATGAGTATGTGCTCTGCATCTCATCTCGATTGAAACTCAAATAGGAACTGAGTTTTATTCATGTCATAGATCTTCAGATTGTGGATGCCCATCCATGCCTTTTCCGCCCAGCTCCTAACCTCACTTCTGGTGGGTATCTCGACGCATCCTTGGAATCTTCCCGCCAAACACCTACTAAGGGGTCCTTTTTCTCCTTCAGAGAAAGCCGCCAGAGTCAAGCTCTGTTCTCCAGCATTCCATTTGTTTCTTTGTATTATTTCTTTATAACTAGAATTTCCCCTTAGTCCCATAGAAGTGAGACCTCCTTGCTCTGTAATAGAGACTTGTACTCCTGCCATTTGATTTATGAATTTGTCTATCTTTAAGACAAGTCCCCCATCCTTCATTGAATGAGTTTTCAGGTAAAATAATCATTGTTCTTGTCCATTTACTGAAGACAACAGAGATATACTTTCCATATTTATTGAACTCTAAGGTACAGTAAATGCTGGTAGTTGCATCTTTGCATTTCCAAGTCTTAAATGATTTCCCTTTAATGGATGAAGCATCGTTGAGCCTATTGCATAACCATAGGAGTGCAACCCTGCTAAGCTTCATCCTTCTCATTTGAAGCCTTGCACTCTCCACCCATTCGTACCAAAAATCTGTGGTTGATCTAGTTTCAGTTAGGTCATATGATTTCCCCCCTAATCTGAAGTATATCCTTTTGTCCATGCGGATTAGAAGGATGAAAAAAGAGATTCGAAAAGGGAAGGAAAACAAAAAGAAAGTTTTCGGCAGAGGAAGTCCACCGGAAAAAGGTGCCTAAGGCCAAAAGGGTCTTAGGTGAGACTCTCGGTATCCATGCCTGAGAGCATTTCCAGTCCGGGGGCAAGAGGAGTTTATGAAATGGTAGATATTGAAATCTGGAGCTTAAAGATAAAAGTAATATGATGATAACTCATGTATGTAGACTGTAATGAAACCATCATATATTAGAATATATTTATGTCCTAGATATATGAAAATATCTTCATACTAAAAAAACAAAATTTTCTTTTCATTCAACAAAACAAGTTCAATGATCGTTTCGTCATACTCTATTTGCTTATTATTAGGATGATTGAGCAGAACACAATCTGCAAATAACAGCTGGACTCACACAAATGAAGAACCAAAGACCAAGTTAAGGCACTTTACTTTGTTGAATGATGGAGCATAAACTGCAATCAGTGAACCACAATCGGTGAAGTTGAGTGCACTGTCTGACCAGACTAAATACGCGTTAGCATATTGCCAACGACAATCTCTTTCCAAGTACTAAAGGGATCAGTTTCATACAACTCTTCTGCAACTTGAATTGTGGGAGCATAGCTAGGTTGGGTAGTTGGATCCATTGTGACAGTGTGACTAGTACTATTGTTCCAATATCACTTAATATTGTCTATTAAGATGAGAAGGTAGAATAGGACATACAAATTTAACTATCATATTCTTTACAGCCTATTCGAAGTGAGTTACTATGGCTTTACATGGAAAGGTATACTAAAAATTTAGAAGTTTTTCCTGTACCTGTCAAAAAGCAGCACCAGGCTATGAAGCAACTAAAAGTGACATCTATTATCAGGGTTTGTCAATTAATTTGCAGTCTAGAAACTTATAGCGACATTATCTCTTTATTGTTTCCTAATTTACTTCACCATCAATAATATTTAGAGAATGGTGTCTGCTAGTATTTTATGGTGTATTTGGATAAAAAGAAATCATAGATGTTTTGATGGTATCTCTACTCCTAATCACTCCTCGAGGGCTAGATGTCTTATGAATCTTTTTAGCTAGTGTAAATTCTCTTCTGTAAATAACATGAACTATCTTTGAATTTTGTAAGTTCCCTAATCCTAGACTAAATCTCATGTATTGTAGCTAACAGAATCATTTTGTAACTTAAGTAAACAAATTCAAGAAAATGACTCAAAATTGAAAATTTACTAAAAATTGACCAACTATCAATATCCAGCCTTGTAACAGTTGGAGTTGACCATCTACAATATATAAATTCACTTTACAAGAACCTTACAAAATTACCGAAAAAGCAACACTCTCTAGATGGCTAGTGATATTATATACTTTCTTAAAAAGCATGGGAAAAAACATTCGAGAATATGTTTATTGAAGCTGTCAAGGGAAAAAACAATTTCATTTCACAATTCATAGTCATTGCAGGGTTTCATAGATTTATGCATATTGCTATAATTGTACGACCATATTCCTGATATACTCATACACCAACTTGAATTTCCAATACCATAAAAGATGAGCTCTAACAATAAGATAGAAAAATCAGGAATATTTAATCTACAAAAGAATAGAGTGAATGAATACTTACATAAGCAGTTTCTGCTTTCTCATTTACCCAACTTTTATCACTTTGCTTGCGATGAGTTTGAAAATAAAATTTTGAAATTGATGGATCTTTTTTAGTAGATTCTTTCTATAATGAAGGAAGATATTTGTGTTATCAACGTTGAATATGATTACCATTCTCTTATAGATTACTTGATGAGGCATACAACCACCTGTATGAAGTGATGCACCAACATTTGAATCACAATTTTTTTTGTTTTGTTCAGACTTTATCTTGAATGAAAGAGACTCCTAGTGCCTCTTCATCTCCTTGAATATTGCATCCCCTCATTCAATGTGGCTTCAGAGGCAAGTTTTTCCTAACATCTTGAAAAAATTGTGCCATCTTTGCAGATGCCCTTTTCTCAAAATTACGTCGTATAACATCAGTATAGTGAGGGAGCCTTTTGAATTTCTTCTGCATATAGCAAATAAAAATTGCATTAGTTATACAATCTCACACCACCTGTAAAAAGAAATGATATCCCTTTTCCAACAAGCACATTTATCTGATGTAGTACAGGATCCTTTTAGTTGCCCATCTGGCTCACATCGCATTAACTTCGACTACAAATTATTTTACGTAATGTGAAGCTAGTTCTTTTTTATTTCAATCTAATTTCTTGCATCAACTACTTAGTCAATTAATTATTTATCTATATTTACCGAAAGCCATTAGTAATTGGTAAAACAACAACTAGACTCTACACCCTTCATCCTAAAGTCTCATATCACATTGATGCTTACGATGCTTGTGTCAATAGTATCAATTCCTGCAATGCCACTAATGAATGGGTCACACACTTTCTCATAAATTGAATCCGTTACAGAATGTATATAGATCTATTTCTTGATATTATACAAAGATATAGATAGATAGCATATCTTTAGGATTTCCTCTTTATTTCTTTCCTTAGTTAGCTTCTAATATTATTGTATCTCTACAAGTTTACCTATTGAATAATATACAAGTTATTCTCTCCAATTCCTTGCACATGGTATCAGAGCATAACCGAAATTATGAGACTTGAAGTGGTGGTTCTCGAACCTTACCAGTGGTGGTGGCCGGAATTTGTCGATGCTGGTGGTCTATCTTACTAATTTGACGTTGCCTTAAGATTCCCAATAGATATATGGTGGTTTTCTTATCATTGGACCACGTTTTGAAGATTTAAATCAAGATCCAGGTTCTGGAATCTTTCTTTTGGTGATACTTTAGTTTGACTTCCTTTCTCTGTTGTTGTTTGATCTGTTTTGAGCCAGACTACTGTCTGATCTTTGCTGCTGGTGGTTCAAATTTCCTCTTTGTTGCTTGATTGTTTTTCTGTTCGGAGCCTTTGGCTATTCATATTTTATTTTCTTGTTATCTGTGAACTGCTGGGTATTTGAACAACCTGAACTTTGTTTTGGGTTATTTGGTTTTCTCTACTTGAGTTGAGTCGTTTTGTGAAGTTGACTATTCTCTTGTTAAAAACTTTATATTGGGAGTTTTGGTGATTTCTTTGTTAATTTGCGTTGATATTGTGAGAATGAATGATAATAAGGGAGAAGAATGGAAGAGTTCAGATAAGCATAATAGTAAGGTTGATGTTGCTCACTGGCCATCATCGGATAAAACAGATTTGGTTTCGTCAGAAGATTATGCTAGATTCACCCGATATCATAAATCTTCTTCAGTTACTACTTTTGTCAAGTTAGGGAAAGTGTGCCTTATTACCTCTTCAAATAAATGGGTGATTGATTCAGGCTCCACAAATCACATGCCATGTAACCCTAATACTTTTTCTAACTTCCAGCCACACAAAGCACCATCTCCAATTATTGTAGCGGATGGATCAACTTGTACCAGTGTTGGATCTGGAACTGTTAAACCAACCTCATCTATTACCCTATCATCTGTCTTAAGTCTCCCAAAATTGGCCTTTAATTTGATTTCTGTTAGTAAACTTATGAGAGATGTTAACTGTTATATCACGCTCTTTTCGGATTATTGTCTGTTTCGTGACATTAGAACAAATGAGGTTATTGGTAAATGACATGTATCTGAAGATCTCTACATCCTTGATGAATGGGAACCTCGGTCTGTTGCATGCTCAGGTATTATTTCTCCATTTAAAGTACATTGTCGATTGGGATATCCTATATAACCTTTGTTGAAAAAGCTTTGTCCAGAGTTTCAAAATATTTCTTCATTCGATTGTCGATTTCCTAAAATCCATCGCACCTCGTTAAGTCCAAGTGTTAATAAGTGAGTAGAGTCAGCTTTTGAGTTAGGTCATTCTGATATTTGGGGACCATGTCACGTTGTTTCCAAAAGTGGACATAAATATTTTGTTACTTTTGTGGATGATTTTTCTAGAATGACGTGGATATACTTTATGAAGAATAGATCTGAAGTGTTTTCCCATTTTTGTGCGTTTTATGCTGAAGTTAAGACACAATTTAATACTACCGTGCGCATACTAAGGAGTGATAATGCTAAAGAATAGATGTCAGAATCATTTCAGTCGTATATGAGGCAACATGGGATTCTCCACCAGTCATCTTATGTTGATACACCTTCTCAGAATGGAGTTGCTGAAAGAAAAAACAGGCATCTACTTGAGACAACTCGGGGATTATTGTTTCAAACAAAGGTTCCTAAATAGTTTTGGGCCGATGCAATCTCTACAGCTTGTTTCTTGATTAATCACATGTCATCTACTGTTCTTGTAGGTAATGTACCCTATAACATTATTTTCCCAAATAAGTCCCTATTTTCGGTGGAACCTAAGGTATTTGGAAGCACTTGTTATGTTAGGGATGTTCGACCATCAGTTACCAAGTTAGATCCATTGCCTTTAAGTGTGTTTTCTTGGGATATTCTCGCCTTCAGAAAGGATATCGTTGTTACTCTACAAAACTTGGAAAATATTTAGTATCAACTGATGTAGCCTTTTCGGAGGCTACACCATTCTTGTATGCACCTCCCATTTCTACGAGTCAGGGGGAGGAAGATGAGTGGTTAGTGTACCAAGTTACAAGGGTCATACTAGAACGATTAAATAATGTTTCTCATACATCACCTGATTCTTCAATTGAGCACTAATCTACTATTGTGCCTTCATCGCCAGTTCCATCAGCTCCAATAAGACCGCTGGTTGTTCAGGTTTACTCTAGGAGGTAGGAGACTAATGATACCTATGATGCACCAACTCATTCATCATCATATCCTCCTCCAAGTGATCCTACAAAAAATATTGACCTTCATATTGCTCTTCGAAAAGGTACACGCACTTACAAATCTATATATTCCATTGGTAATTTTGTTTCCTACGGTCACAGTTATCTCCCGCATCTAGATCTTTGATTGTATCTCTGGACTCTATTTCTGTACCCAAAACTGTTAAGGAAGCTTTGAATCATCCTGGATGGTCTAAAGCAATGCTTGAGGAAATACATGCCTTAGAGGAAAATCACACATGGGATCCGGTAGACTTACCTAGTTGAAAGAAAGCAGTGAGAAGCAAGTGGGTATTCACAGTTAAAGGTAATTCAGATGGCTCTGTGACAAGACTTAAGGCCATACTTGTGGCCAAAGGGTATGCTCAGACTTATGGGGTGGATTATTCAGACACCTTCTCTCTGATTGCCAAACTCACTTCTGTCCACTTATTTATTTCCCTAGCTGCTTATGCGAATTGGCCATTACATCAGTTGGATATTAAGAATGCGTTCCTTCATGGTGATCTCCATGAAGAGGTTTATATGGAGCAACCACATGGTTTTGTTGCTCAGGGGGAGTATGAAAGGGTTTGTCACTTGAAGAAGTCTTTGTATGGCTTGAAACAAAGTCCTCGAGTTTGGTTTGGAAAATTTAGCGAGGTAGTTCAAGAGTTCGGATTGAAAAAGAGAAAATGTGATCAGTCAGTCTTTTACAGGAAATATGATGCTAGAACTATTCTCCTTGTTGTATATGTCGATGACATTGTCATTACTGGAAGTGATTTTGCAGGCATCTCTTCTCTTAAGTCTTTCAAACATACTAAGTTTCATACAAAAGACTTGGGACAACTTAAATACTTCTTGGGAATAGAAGTATCTAGAAGCAAGAAGGGTATTTTTCTATGTCAGAGAAAGTATATTCTTGACCTTCTGGCAGAAACTGGTTATAGTTGAGACTAACTCCTTTCCCATGAAGAAGATTTTAGAAGGAATTTGGGTGGTCCCTTGGAATACTGTTATGGTGGTTTAGGAGATTATCCTTATGAGGAGGGGATGCAATATTACAATTGAGCATATCTACATAAAAGGAAACATGTTGGTAGATTTTTTAACTAACCTAACAATTGATTTTGCAGGTACTTTAACTTTTTCATCTTATCAGGGATTGTCCAGTGAAGAAAAAAGACTTCTTAATATGGATAAGGCACAAACTTCAAACTTGGGCTATACGAAGACATCAAAGAGCAGCACAAACCAATGCAAATCACAATCATGGAGCAAATAGTCAAAGTAGAAGTTGATTGACAGAGACTCATAGTGCTACCACCGTCAATACAAATAAAAATTTCAATAAAACAAATACAACCATCACTCAGCCTTCACTTTTTACAGCGACATCTAATTATAATTCTATGCTCTATACGAAGAGATTACTAATAGAATCTTCTAAAGTTACCCTTCTCGGAGTGGTATCAACCTCCATGGAAGTTCATTCTGCTGGAAGGGGGCCAGTCGGGGGTTAAGTTTCAAAGATGAGTTCAATTTCGGATGATTGGGCTTCATGTTTACCTGATGTTATGGAGAGCTAAGAAGAGAGGCTGAGACTTGCTTAGATTGAGAGTTTACCAGTGAGATGTGGAAGCCGAATCGCCTGGAAGATGAAGCTTAATCTCGCTGCCATCATTTTACCCAACTAATCAAAACATGTTTCGATCCTTTACTCTTTTTTCCCAACTTGCTTTTATCCTGGATTTAAACTCTGGGGTCATTTTCCACATGTTAAAAAATACTTGAATTGTTTCCTTCCAATTATGTGTCCATCCTCCTAGCTTATAATTGTTGGGCAATGATCATTGATTCCCTCATTCATAAGTTGCACTTCTGATGCTGGTAGTTGTGTTTTCCACTCCATGTTCACCAATGCCCTATTTTATCTTACTACATACTCTATCTTCCCTTTTTTACTTATTGTTCTAAGTGAAGAATAACCCTGCTGATTTAAGATCTTGAACCTCACACTCTTCAGCATATTTCCTAAACTCTCTTTTCTACAATTTTCACATGTCTCCCCACCCTTTCATTTGTATTTATTGCATTGTTAAAATTCCTCATTATTGTTCATGCTCCATTTAAGTTTTCCCGTATTCTTGTTATTTCACTCCACATAGTTCTTCTCATAGCTTGTTCATGATACTCATAAATCATAGTGACATTAAAGTTTCCCCCGTCCCTCTATGTTTGACTTTGCTATGTATTGGTTGCCTTATTACCATGTGCAGATCAACCGTATATGTTTCCGGTTTCCAAAAAAACCATGTTCTACCTCTTCGGTGAACTGTTAGATTAGTGGTAAATGCTCATCCCTTGCAAAGATTAAAAGCAACCCTACTAGCTTTGGCCCTTTTAATTCTAGTCTTCAGAAAACTAAATAGTCTAATTTTTGAGTTATGCAGAAAGACATGCACCTCTTTTTGCTTATCAGTACTATTTAATCCCCTGGAGTTCCAGAAAGCCAATCCTATCTATTGAGGATGGGGTATCCCCATATCTTGCCTATTGCTAGTCTTAACATTGCCTAGGTTTGTGATCTTATTCCCTTGTTCTTCACTTTCCAATGCCTTAGAAATTTGTAGTTTCCTCCCACAGAGTTCCTGCTCTACTAGGTTCCCTCTTACTCTATTTTCTTCTGTACATTCTTATATTGATCCTTCATTTTAACTTCCTTCCCCTTATCTCCCTCATTCCCATCTACCTTTCCTTTTTATTCTTCTTTTTCTGCACTATCTTATTGCATGCCCAAAAATTTTACATTTGTCGCATAGCACCGATTTTCATTCATACTCCACCTGTTAATGGATTATCTTCCCTACTTCATTCTCGAACATTATCTATTTGGGATATTCCTTGTTAAGAGGCACCTCTATAAGTACTCTTGCAAACGTCATGAGCCTCCCTCTCCTTTTGTGTAGTTGCTCTATTTGCTTTGATAAGGTTCCCTGTTATTTTGTTGGTGCATTTTTCCTCCGGTACTTGATATCTAATCCCACCATCAAACCCAATTTGTCCACACTTTGTTTTGTTACATCAATGTCATGATTTCACTATTACTGCCTTTTTATCAAACATTTGGTGGACCCCTTCTTCCCCCAATTCTCAACACTACTGGCAAACCACATCATAAATACTCCTCTGTTTACTTTAGCAACACCTAATTTCTTTTGAATCCGTCTAAAATACCCCTCCATGACTGCTTGTGGTGGATTTGAGCCTAGTACATAGCATACCACAATTGTTCCCTAGTATTCTACCTCCTCACCTGTTATAATTTTCATATTCTAACTAGTTTTTTGTCCCTACTCCATGTATTTCCTGGCGAAAGGCTTTCCACCTGGTAGAGCTTTAATTTATCCTCCTCTACCAAGTCCGCCCCGCCCACGAACTCTTCCCTATTGTTGTGTATCTACTTCCTACGCTATATATTTTGATAATCAGCTCCCAAGAATTCATCAGCTAAGTCATCACACTGTACATCATCAAATTTCCCTTGCTAAATACTTGCATTTCTCTCTAGTATTATTATTATTTAATTTGTTCATCAACTTTTTGTATTGGATATACTTCTGTCAAGAATCTAGTCAGAAATAGTTCCAATATAGGCTATATTTAATCAATATTTTTCATTTTGGTCAATTTTGTTTTAGCTTTTCTCTAATTGAGATAAATTGTTACGTTCTCGATCGACTTAATTTTCTAATAAATTCAATTTTTTTTTTTTTTGGCTAAACAAATAGATCTTAAGTAAAAATTCACAAGTAGAACTGTAGAAGTGGGGGAGGGCGTCAAAGATTCAAATAGAAGATCCTGATGTGGTTGCAATGATTTAATTAAGTTGCTAATATTATTAATAGTCATTGTACATCCTTATCAAGTTATTTGAATAAAATTTTCGATTGTAAGAATTATTTAACAGGTAAAAATAAGTCTCTACAAACTTACATTATATTTAAAGCACACATTGCTTTTTCAGCTATTTAGAAAATTTTAATTGCTCATTAAGGTAGCAATCAATACTTCATTAATTTAGCAAAGTCAACAATTTAAGTTAATTAGATAAGAATCATTCAAGAACCAAGAAATACTAAATTTTGGTTTAAAAATAAAGTTAAAAAGTAAATGTTAATACTATTTTTTGGAGTTTAATTTATTTATATTTGTAATTGATTAAAAGAAAATAAGGACAGTATTATTGTTGACCCTTGAAAGATGGAATGGAGGAAAGAATAGTATTACGGTTGACCTTTAAAAGAAGACAGCATGCATATAGTTTAATTCATGATTACCCACTTTGTATTGGGGTGATTAATATATATCCTTCATTTTTAATTAAATGTTTGTTTTGGAGTTTTGAGAATAGAGCTATCTCTTGTAGGATGTATTTTATCTTTAAAAGTAGAATTTTTGAAGATAAATGTGAATTAATTAAATCTTAAATGAATACTCCATCTGTCCCATTTTATATGTCATCTCTTTCTATAAATAGTCGGTCCATAATATTTGTCATTTCATAAAATCAATGCATAAATTATCATATTGTTCCTTTTTTACCCTTGTGAGTTATTAGCCTTGAAAATATACATTTGACCAACTTAGAAAAATTAAGTAAATGATTCATGTTCATTGGTTAAATTAATTAATCAAAATAAATTAATTCATTTTCATTGATTGAAAACTTGGGTTCCAAAAAAATTAAATAAGGGTAGAAGGATAATGTTACATCATTTCTTAATGCAAGTGCAAAGTAAAAATGTGACATATAAAATGGGACGGAGGGAGTATCGAATAAAAAATAAATAATATGTAACTATGTGAAGATTCAAATCATGTATTGGCACATAAATATACAAAACCACTGATTAAATTGTTATAGGCCTGAAGGGGGGATTCATAACTTGACAAAAACTATAGTGTATTTTCATCAACATATTTAGGAAGAACTTAAAAAGTTTTTTATTCTTTTTGGCAAATGGCTCTCTATTTGGATCCTGAAAAGATGTGGTTTCAAATCCCAAAGTTAGGTATGGAGTCAATACATCAATTAATTGATTGATTATGTGTAAATTTCATTGAATTTGATACGTAAAAGTGATGAAATTTAAGAGGTTAAAATTGGATATTTTAGACCTTTGTGTGTAAGTTTCATCGAATTGGATCAGCAAAAACATGAAATCTAAGAGGTTAAAGTTGAGGATTTTAGACCTAGACATTGCAATATTATATTTGACTGAGCAAACGTTATTAAAATTAGATTTTAATTATAAAATTGAATTTCATAGCTGATGAATAAGGTGTCCATGTATTTAGTTTTGGTTTTCGAATCGTAGACCAAGGGACGGGTTTGAGTTTCCCAAGAAAAGACTTTGACCTAGAATGTCCTACAATTTCAGGATCAGGTTCCTTGACTAATTTGTATTCCCTCCGTCCCAAATTACTTGTTAACTTTTGAATTGACACGCCTATTAAGAAAACAATTAATGACACGGTGAGTTTACCATTTTATCCCTATTAATTATGAAGTGAATGAAAAGTTCTACATTTTTCAAAGTAATTAATCATTTAATTGAGGGTATAATATGTAAAAAAATTGTCATTTCTTGATCTGTCAAAATAAACAAGTAATTAGGGATAACTAAAAAAAGAAAAGTGGACAAATAATTAAGAACAGAGGGGGGAGTATTTGTTATTCATGATTTCAATTAAATTAAGATCATTGAAGATCGTTTGGAGCAATTTGAGCATTTCAAGAGAGTAAAATTATATCGTTCTCGATGCAAGTGAAACTTTTAACTCTTAATTTGCTTGTTTTTCCTTTTCGGGTAATGTTAAATGACCAGAAAATTTGGCTTGAATTTGGCCAGAAAATTAAAAAGTTTGTAACATCTTTTCTATTTTAAAATAAACTAATCTTTTTTCTATTTTTTAATTAAAAAGTATTAAAGTTAAAAAGATAAAAATGTTCAAAAAGATAAAATAACATAGATAAAATATCATTCTAACCAAATTTTCTGGCCAAAAGGATTTTTCCTTTTCTTAAAAGTATGAGTATATACGTTGTTTTCCCCAAATCATTATATATGTGTTAGTTGTATGCATTTAAATCATTTATTTTATGTGAGTGAGCAAACATGAACTAGGTTGACAAGTTTTGAATAATCTTTGATACTTCTGACCGATTCCTTGCTCTGTTGTGATACCATTTAGTTTAGTATCGTTTAGAATGCTAATTACTCAATTAGTTCTAGCAGTTAAATATGTTTTCTTGTGATATTTGTTTAATTGCACATAGCTAGTGAGCACACACAATCTAGGCATGGTGATGTAATACGATCTGATAGTGAATATAGATAGTATCCAATAACACGTAAGGTTGATACACCACACTATGCAATAAAAATATATATTTTAGTATCAATAAATATGTGATAGTATCCAATAACACGTAAGGTTGATGCACCACACTATGCAATAAAAATATATATTTTAGTATCAATAAATATGTGCATTAATAAAGAGTGTTAAAATCTTTACCAATATTAATTAATTGTCAATGAATACAATGTCACTATACACTTTAAGGACATTTACAAAGAGTGTTAATAGCTTCTAAAAATACATATTTAGCAATAATTAAGTTGTTACAGTTAATTAACTATCGTTAAAAATATTTTTGGTATAGTGGCACAAGACTACGAATCAGGGACGGCTCAACGTAATCGGAGGCCTAAAGCAAAATCTTAATTAGAGGCCTAAAATCTAAATAAACTTCACATGCATTTATTTAAAATTTATTTCTCTTACATTTTTAAATGCAAAGTATTACCTAATATTTTTTATATATATAAATGATTTATTCGATTTCTTTTTCAATTATTAGTTTTAAATAAGATTTTATTAATTCAACGTTGAAAAATATTATTTTACTCGGGCAATCATTATATGAATTGTTAACATAGTTCTACAAGTAATAAGTTGACAAATTTCAAATAAATATAAGAGTTTGAACCATAGCTTTGATGAAGTTGATAATTTGGTTACCCCACATTTTACTATGGTTGTTGTAATGCTTGAAAATCTAAGAAGAAATGGAAAAAGAATTTACAATTCAATTTATTCAACACATTTTCGACTATTAATTGATAGTTTTGACAGAATATTATTCTAATTTATCAACAATTTAAAGAAGAGAGTGTAAAAGGAGTTAAAAAGAAAATAATTTGAGTATTAATAGAGAGAGTGTAAGAAAATAAAACAATATTTTCTTGATTTCTTCTATTTGAATGGGGTTGAAGAGAATAAAATAATAATTTTAAATATATACTTTTTATCATAAATAATTAATATTTTCTTTAAAAAATTAACACATAATTTATTCTTGGTAAAAAATTGAGGCCCCTAAAATTGGGGGCCTAAGGCCAATGCCTTATTTTTGTATACATAGAGCCGGCCCTGCTACGAATATGCGTAGGACATGTGATTGATGCATCACACTAGGCGAGTTAGACAAACAACTTAATTATGTTTCATAGCAATTGTAGCATATATAACAGTTTGTACATCATGTCTACATGTATTAATTATTTGTATTCGTGATTCCAACTCAGTTGCTTTATTTGTATTTCATAACTATAAGTGTATTGTTATCTTGACGTGGTGTATGTACTATTAAATATTTCTAGACTAGCTCCAATGGGAGGCAATGAAGTGTTAATTAATTAGATTAATTTAAAGCAAGAGGCAGTAGTCCATTGAATGAAGCTAACCATGTAATAATATGATATACATAGATTTTCTTTATTTATTCACTTAAATATAATTGCCTATGCCTCAGGATATCTAAGTCATCTGGTATGAGATTTGATTTAAAATTGAGAACTAGTTGTGTTTGACCCTTGAAAGAAGGGCCATAAAAAGTAACTACTCCCTCCATTTTAAAAAGAATGACCTAGTTTAAATTGACAGTTGATATGGAGTTTAAGAAAATAAAGAACACTTTTCAATTTTGTGGTTGATTCAATTAAAGTTATATCAAATATATGAAAATGTCTTTCAATCTTGTGGCATTTAAAACATATCAATGAAAAGCTAAAATTAAAGTATTATCAAACTAAAAAGATTGATAAGTCATTCTTATATATTTTGTTAAGCAGCCATCCATGATGGGAAATATAAAACTCATGAAACATGAGGGTAGCAGCTTGTTGACATGTAGTGTATATATATATGTAGCTATAGAAAGTCAATAGGTACTCCTCAAATGGCTATCAACTCAAACTTGTTTCATGGCTTCATTTGCATTTTGGTTGCAATAATATTATTAGGGTGTGTTGAGTGCAATAGAAAACTAGCTGATACGGCATCCCTCTTTGTGTTTGGTGATTCGATACTGGATCCTGGGAATAATAATTATATCAACACTACTAGTGACTATCAATCAAATTGGTGGCCTTATGGTGAATCATTCTTCAAATATCCAACTGGTAGACCTTCTAATGGGCGTCTCATATCTGATTTTATAGGTAAGTAAGATCATCAATTTCACCAACTAAACAATACTACTAGTATATATTATTAGAAGTTATTAACACTCTTTGTACATAATTAGAAGTCATTTCTTTCCAATTCAATCTTTTTTCTTTTATACAGTAACCATGTCATTTTAAAAACCCACACGTACAATAATTAAATATCAGAAATTTTCACTAACTTGTCTCTTTCTTTCGACATCTATGTAAATGACTATCTTTTAGAATATATTTCTTTTGCAAATTATGGTTTAAAGATTCATTTCAACAAACTGAAAATCTTATGAAAAAATGTTAGTTTATGCTCTAAAACTTTACATGTTATTATAAATGCTAGACAACAGTCTAATATTTTATAGGTAAGATTGATAGATATAAACAAACATTAGACCTGAATATAACATTGACCGATTGGATAATTTTCTTAGAGCTATATTTACCCTACTTTTAAAAATATGAATTAGAGGTCCTCAAAAAGAGACATTTGCATAGAAAGGTGATAAATGGTAGTAATATTAAAAAGAGGCCCGGAGATGACTTGTTGGAGCCGGTCAAATAAGGGCAAGTGTATAAATTCTTATAAAATTCAAATTCAATTAATATAAAATTGTATCAATCTAATCTAAGTTGAAAAATACGACATATCTTGATTTTGTCGGCTCAATCGTACATGTTGATTTAGCTAGCCAAAAATGGGGCATCAATGTCCCAAAAGTATGACGGAGAATATTTGCATACGATTTAGGATAGTTTGGGATATATTTATCTTTATATATATATGAAAAAGGGACAAATATACCCCCAGACTATCGTAAATCGTAGATAGATACCCTCCGTCATACTTTTTGAGACATTGATGCCCCTGCTGTTCAAAAACTAGAGCATATATGCCTTTCACTCTAACAGAAGACTAAATAGGGACACGTGGCACAATCTTATCCGTCGATCGAATATTTAATAAATGTCGGGTCGATGGATAAAATTATGGCACGTGTATGTCTGTTAGTATAAAGAGTATATATATAATCTAGTTTTTGAACGGCAGGGCAGCAATGTCCCAAAAGTATGTCGGAGGGTATTTGGATACGATTTACAATAATTGAGAAGTATATTTATCATTTTTCTCATATATATATATATATATATATATATATATATATATATATA
>JAKRZT010031431.1:0-23150 GCA_029582215.1 Solanum sparsipilum
AATTTGTATAAATTAAGAATTTTTTATTAATAAATAGTTATCACTTAAGTGGTTTATTTATTTGAAATTGTTGAAAATTCTTTAGACTTTATACATGTGATAATATATTTTGTACTACATGAATTGAAAATTGTGATTAATAAATAGGATTCACTAAAATGATCTATTTATATGAGTCATTAGAAGATTCTCAATTCATCATGTATAAATTATTCTAAGTGAATATTAGTGGTAAATATTTATTTACCTAAATGGTGATTTACCTTAAAATACTAGTAATGCTTAATCAATTCATAAGTAGAGATATTGAGGTTTTCACTCAAAAGAGAGAAACATATTATCTTGGATTCTCAAGTGTATTAATTTAGAGAATAATTTGTTAAAAAAAGGTATTGAGTGTCTTATCCAAAGGAAGGACACAACGTATGTTTCATAGTCATGAGATAATTATAAAAAGAGAATGAAAATCTGAATCATGCTATTTTAATCTTTAACTATGTCTAAAACAATTATTTTTTCAAATTTGATCATAATGTAGGTGGTCATGGATTTCCTAATCTTTAATTGACTTGAAATTTGATGGTTCCATCGAAAATTATTTAGATGGATTTTAGGTAGTTTATCGGATTAAAATTTTATTTGAATATGATAAATTCATATTGTTTAATTTCTAAATATACTTAAACCACTTGAATGTGAATTTGGTCATAGCTTTGGAAATATTTTTTATAGACTCGAATTGACCTAAAATTTGGTAAGTTCATTGGTGGCGGACTAGTAAGAAATACTCATTGTTGTGTGGTTATATTTTTGAGGCCCTTAAAACGGTTTTTAAGTCATTCTTTGGAATTAAAATGTGATTTAGTATGAGTATAATACTTTATATCAGTTTTATTTATGCTAAATGTGGTACATGATTACACGTGATGAGTTAACATGAATTGATATATGATAAGGATATGGATCTGATTATTTTTCTTAAATCGTTTGGATCTAAATTTGATCATAGCTTTGGAGATAAATATTATTTTTCAACTCTGATTGATCTGAAATTCGGCAGGTTTCTCACAAACAATCAAATTAACAATACATATTATTATACAATGATTTGTAATTTGAGGTGTTCAGATGATGTTTTAGGATAAACTTTTTTTTTTATCTTGAAAATTACTCACCTATGATACAGTGGTGATAGAGATTGTTCTCTGTGGTCTTCATAACTAAATTTTAGTGAAGTATTAAGTTCATGTGTTGGCTTAGACCTTCCTCCATATCGAATAAAATTAATACAAGTCATTAAAATTTAATTCTAGTTTTGATGATCTGTATTGACTCTCCCTATCTAAGTAATATTTGATTGGATCAATGATCTAGGGATAATGATATTCACTTGACATAAATCAACATATAGTACTCTCCATCTAAGCTAGCTTTTGTTCTAAATTTGTTGGAGTGAATATCTGACATCACATATGTATGTTGTATGAGTAGTTATTTTTCATCAAAATTTATCGTTCAAGATGCATGGGTATCCATGAGATGTGTTTTGAATTTTAATGTTCAATGTATACATAAACATGCTGATTTTTGAAAAATAGTATTCAGATAATGTAAATAGTTTTAGAATTTTGTTCTTTGTTCTTGATTCGTGTATCTATTTCACAAATGCTAATATGTGATGAGAATTTTCGAAAGGAAAAACAAATTTTCATTTTGGCCAAACAACATTTTCAACCATATTGATCATAGTTTTGGAATTTGAAAATAGGGACTATGATTGGTCTAAAATTTGGTAGATTCATAAGAACGACATAGTAAGAAGTATATTTGATCGTTATATGAGTTTTTGGCCATATTTAGTTATAGGGATCCCTCCCTCAATTACCAAGATTAAATAGTAGTGAAGTGTTAGTTTCATGTGTTGGCTTAGACCTTTCTCCATATCGGATGAAATTAATACAAGTGACTATGTATTTAATCTCTAGTCTTGATAATCTATAATAACTCTCCTAAACTAAATGATATATGATTGAATCAATGTAACTAGGATTATTTTTACTTGACTCAAACTAATAGTAGACTCTCCATCTGAGTTAGATCTGTATAAATTTATGAAGTGAATAACGGTCATTGTACATGTGTATTGCATGAGTAGTTCTCCAATCCCATCAATTGGTTATTCAAGATGCGTGGATATATATGTATAAATGAGCCTTGGATTTTTTTATTTAGGATTATTCGATGTATTATGATCTATTCAATGTTATATCTCAAATTTTCAATAGACCTTACGGACTTACTTAATACTACTCAAGTATTTATTTCGATAGAGATAAGATATTTATTCAAAAAAAAATTGCATTATATATGTTCATGTTAGATGATTATTATTTTTCGGTTTCTATCTAAATAAGATATGGACACTTAATATACTTTTCTTGTAACTCTTTTGAGTTTGATAAATATGTTATCTCTTATTGTATAATGATGCATGAATTTTTTTTTCTCATGAATTGAATATTAATCTATCTCAAAAGAGAAAATATCTTTTAAATTGAAAGAAAATTATATGTACACTAGCGTTTGCGTCATTTATTCTAGATAGAACTTTGAAGTTGGTTAAAGAATGGACATAACAGTTCATTGAAAGTGAAGTCACTACCAACATGTGAGTCATGCTTAGAAATAAAAATGCTTAAGAGACATTTCCTCTTATAAAGGAAATAAAGGCAGTGATAAGTTAGAATTAATCTATTCTGATATGTGCGGTAAATGATCATTCAGGCAAGAGGTGAATTTGAGTATTCTGAAATTTTCAGAAGGTTACTCATGATATGAATATATAATTTTGATGTTTTGTAAGTCTGAATGTCTTGATAAACTCAAAATTTCAAGATAAATGAAAATAGCATAATGAAAAATATAGTCACTGCAATTTGATTGTAGTGACATATACCTCTTTGCAGAGCTGATGAGTCTCTTATCTGATAGAATAATTGCATTTCAATTGTCTACACCAGACACTCAACAATATATTGGTGTAAAACAGAAAAGAAATACTCTTATAAAGATGATAAGATTAATAATTGGCTTATTCATTGTTGTTTTGTTTCTTTTGGGATATGTTCTAAGAACTACATATCACATTTGAATTCAATTCCTATCCAATCAGGAATGAAATGTGTGTAGTAATTGGATATCCAAAAAGAATGAAAGAAGGTTTATTTAATTGTCCTAAAGAAAATAAGGCAATTGTTAAGACAACTATCAGATTTCTAGAAAAGGACTATTTAGTAATCCATGTTCCTAGAAGTAAACTTGTTTTACAAGAACTGAACAAAGAAATAACAAATGAGTCAGTTGTAAATTCAGACACTCAAGAACTTCTAAACGGTATGTCAGAATTGACGTTCCATTGCATTAACGTAGTGGGAGAAACGTTACTAGACATAACAATGCTACTACCTCAAGTAGTGAAAGTGATATTGGGCAAATTAAAGAACTCTGCATGAAAAAGTTGTTAATATTTCATTATCGAAAGGTTTTGAGGAAAATATTAAGATTCAAGAACATGAAAGTGTGACTATTGTAGTAATACTTAGTCGTAGTGGGAGAATCATAACGAAGATTGATTGGTTTTGTATGTTTATGAGGACTTTCATAATATAAAAATGATAATTTACTACTCAACATTAATAGACGAAGTTGCATTAGAAAACAACTTGGTAAGATCCTTTTGATAAGAAATATAAAAGGAATATTTGTGAAAGTTGTAAATGCATTGTTAACAGTCTAAGTGGGAGATTGTTAGGGTATATATTGTTAATCATGTATTTAGAAATAGTATTTTAACAATTTTCAAGATTAAATATCTTAGTGGGAGATTGGTAGGGTATATACTATTAATAATGAATTTAGATATAGTACATTATAACAATCGTGATGGTTAAAAGTCCAATTGGGAGATTGTTGGGATATAAACTATTAACCACGTGTTTAGATATAGTATTTATTATAGAATAATTATGTATTTATTTTAATAGATCATATATTCGATTATGGTGTATGTTTACTTATATAGTTGATGATTTAGTTTACATAGAGGATTAAATCATCGGTTCTTATAAGTATAAAGTTTTTTGTTTACAATCTAAGATGGGAATTGGACATGCCATCGGTACGATTGTAGCACAATATTATATGTAGTTTATCTTGATTATGGGAATGGTATAGTTCTAACTTCTTGTGCTAGTGCATTTTGTATGTATTGAACGGGACCGAGTAGAGATAGTTGCTTTAGACTTACTAACAAAACCATATTCTCTAAACTATTAAATGTACTTATAATCTTAATCCTGATATAACTATTATGATCTGTATATGTTAATTATTATTTTGATTTATTAAAAGGTGAGATTCTAAGATGGGTCAATAATCCTGGTAGATTTGATGATGATATTGGTGAAATAATAAGTTAGTTGACAAAATTCATGTCTCGATAGAGAGATTGATGATACACCTTTTTGAGAAGCTTAAAAGTTTTCATCGTGTCAAACCTTCCAAGTGGATTTATTAATCCAGCACATGAGATAAGTTAAGCAATGCTCTCAAGGAAATTTATCATTGAATTAAGTTCGTATGTAATTTAATTTACTGATTAGTATTTGTAATCTTAACATGGAAAATTACATATGTGTTTAATGGGGAATTTCGAAATATAAATAGAGGAGTGCAATTACGAATTTTTACTGGAATGATTTGTAATTTATTATGGTAAGAATAATTCAAATTAATTATTTGGAATTATTTTCATAAAAGAAAGCCTTAGTAATTAATTAGGTGGTCCCTATCGTGCCCATATTTAACTAGAACTCAGAATCTATTCTAAAGGGAAAAGGGAGAAGTGTGTGTCTTTCTCTATTTGTAACACCCCGTATGCTAGAACTACCAAAATGCAGATATTCTGAAGTTGCAGGTGCAACCCACGGTTATCACCCACGGACCGTAGGGTTACCCACAGTCTGTGCTGGTAGCCATGTTGATGGCCACCTGCAACCCATCCGAAAATCCCCCCAGAAAATTTGACAAAGGGTAGACCCACGTCAGGACCTACGGACCGTAGGTCAGACCACGGTCCGTGGTCCAGGGCCATAGGTCCGACCCCCAAAATTTCAGACCTAGTCACGATCAACGGCCGATCAGCACGGACCGTTGGTGACCCCTGACAGCTTTTAAGTCAGGGGTTTTTTGGTCTTTTCCCTATGAGTTAGACCCCTAAACTACGTTGTTTTGATTAGTTTAGGCCTAGTAAACTAATTATAACCTACCTTAGTCTCTTCATTCTCAAATTAATCGATCAAATTAGAGAAATAGAGGAGAAGAAGTCGACCAGCCCTAGTTCCAAAACGTAGCAAGTTTTCATCAGTTTTAACCCCAAAATCGAAAGATTTCTCCGTGAAATTCGTCATCAGGTATGTGGGATTTCACTAGTGGTTCCTTTCTCCCATTAGGTCCCTAGTTTTCAGTCAGAATCTTCATTCCCTTGGTATTATCTAGGCCTAGGGTTTCTTGAAAGTTAGAAATTATTGGGTTTTAGCTGTTACAAAGATTCAAATCATTTTGTGTAGATTCCTTCATGATTTCAGAACCATAGCTATGTAGTTCTTTTAGTTCATTAACTGCACATGTTAGGTCAGTTTATTCAGTTATACATGCTCCAGTTATAAATGTTTCATTATCAGTACATTAATGTTGCATTTTCAGTTAGCATATCAGTATTTTGTGCTATCCAGAATTAAAACATTTCAGTTATAAATTGCTAGATTACATAATCAATTGGGAAAAAATTAATACCGAGTGGACTAGGGTCAGTCACCTGCAAGTCCCAGAACTACGTGCCCCATAGGTTGTAAGTCCTCTATGTGGGCAACATTTTAGTGATCACGCCAGTGATTCCTCTATACCTATGGTAGGGTGTATTGGGTCCTCTCGGTGGGGTGTATACATCGGAATCCACATTTAGCTCATGTCGTTTTATGTCGGTTATTAGTAGTTCCCACAATTCAGTCAGAATCTATTGTATTGACCATGTTATCAGTACAGTTCAGTATCCCGTTTCAGCATCTTAAAAACTTGGTCATTGCATTCAGTTAGCTCATGTTTAGTGTTTTTAGTATCCTTATCATGTTCAGATTATATCATTGATTTATTGCTCTATCCTGCATGCTCAGCACTTTTCAAGTACTGATGCATACTCTGCGCTACATCTTCTCGTGATGTAGGTTCGGGTTCTCAGCTTCCAGATCACGCTTAGATCGATTCACGATCTTCAGTTCAACAACATTAGTGGTGAGTCCTCATTCTTCGAGGACGAGTGACATAATAATCTTCCTTTGTTTTTAGTCTTTATTTTCAGTATTTGCTAGATCTAGGTGGGGCATGTCCCAGTATTTCTAGTCAGTAGAGGCTTTATTTTAGACATAGACATAGTCAGAATCAGCTTTAGTATTTGAGTTTAACTTTTCAGTTGTTGTTAAATTCTCAATTATCATATATTTAGATAGTTTATGGGTATTCCCCATCATTTCAGTTTAACTCATGATTTAACTTCCACATTAGTTAAGTTTTCAGTATTCGTTTAAGTATGCTTATGATATGCCATATGAGGGTTAGCTTGGGGTCACTTGTGATCCTAGGTCCCGTGTCCCCGTCTTGGGGGGTAGCTTCGGAGCGTGACACTATTCTAAGGTAAGTGAGAAGTATATCACTTTTTTTATTCTAAGGAAAGGGAGAATGACATGACATTTTCTATTCTAAGGAAAGGGAGATGTACACAGGAAAGACATGGTATTCCTTCTCCAAGACTAGGAAGAAATCTCTATAAATAGGGATTCTTCTAACCCTTGAAAGAGATAACTTTTATATAAAATACTTGCCCACCTAAGTATTGAGAGGGTTCGTAAGTGAACTTGGGATCACTGTAAAAGACGGTAGAACTGTTGTCCAATTTGTGGACTAGCTTGTGGATACTTTTGAAGGTTCTAGCTTGTGGATTTGATTGACGGTATCTGATCATGCTTCAAGAGGTAATCCTTGAATTAAATTTCAAAAAATTTATGTAATCTAGAATGATTATATATGTTCTAGCATAAACTATTAGTTGTCTATTATTCATGTAAGTAGTATGATTAGTTAGCTTAGGCTTGTACACCCCTTTCCCTTCCCGGAATTTCTAGAGTGACGGACTTAGTATTACAATTAAGTATGGCATAATAGGGGGACAACCAAGATATACCTAAGATTATGTCAAAGTCAGTCATATCCCAAAATCACCAAATCAGCCCAAGTCTGAAAACCTATAAACAAAATAGGACAAACATGATAGACATGGGTAACTATGACTAACTCTCCAACTAGGGTAGACACATGGATAGGGGCATCAATTATATCACAAATCATATCAAACTCTGAGGCAAATCGCACAGATACATAAGAATAAGTAGAACTCGGATCAAATAACACATTAGCCATCCGGTCACAGATAAGAATAGTACATGTGATCACCGCGTCAAACGCCTCTGCCTCATTCTTTCCCGGAAAGGCATAACATTGCGCCATATCATCTTCACGAACCACTTCTCTGCCTGGTTGCACATTACCTCTGCCCGCATTACCATTTCCTCTACCTCAATGGCCTCACTGATTACCTCCTCGCCCACTTTGTGGATGTCCTCTACCATTATTACCATTCCCCGCAGGTACCACTGCTCTAGACTGCTGGTGCGCGGAATATAACACACGTGGGTGGGAACAATCTCTTCTCATATGCCCAGATTCTCCACGGTTGTAACAAGTACGATCAAAAGATGGTCTACTGCTAATCGAAGGCGCGACTCCCTGGCTCTCTTGCTAATTATGAGATGGAGTTTTCGAGTAACTACCTGTAGAGGCAGGCATAGCGGACTGAATTTTCTTGGCTGCAAGTGTTGGCCTTTCAGACCCCTTGGATTAAGAAACTTGAAAGTTACCCAAGTTCTTGGCCCCTTCCGTCCATGCCTTAGCTTGACCGTCTCGCCTCACCCCCTCCACTTTCATAACATAGTTTGTTACCTCATTGAAGCTCCTCCCTGCAGAAGTCATATGAACAGATAATATTTGCAACTCAGAATTTAATCCCCTAATAAATAACTGGATCCTCTCTTCCTCAGTAGTCACCAATTGAGTAGCATATCTAGACAAAGCATGGAACTTGGCCTCATAAGCAGCCACAGTCATACCACCTTTCTCCAAAGCCATGAACTCATCCTTCTTGTTATCCCTCAAAGTTCTAGGCACATATTTCTCTAAGAACATAGCATGAAACTGGGTCCAAGTAAGTGGAGGTAAAGTAGAAGATCTGCATTCCATGTAAGCTCTCCACCACTACTTAGCCTCACCTTGAAGTAGAAAGGACACAAACTTAACCCCATGTGATGGACAATTCCCAACTTATGAAGCCTCTCATAGCAATCTAAGATGAACTCATAAGCATCCTCATTCTCAAAACCAAGAAACACAGGAGGCTTTAGTTTCAGAAACTTAGTCAACATTTCATGCTCATTACCAATCATAACAAAACCCAACAAAGGACGGAAGAAAACATCATTACATCCAGTCCCACCCACCTTGGGCGTCGTGCTAGCAACAGGAGAATTAGTAGGAGCTTAAGTTGCTTGAGCAGAAGAAAGCACTCCAGGACCAACCAATCCCTTTAAGAACGGCATGATCTATTGAGCTAACACTAGATCCAAAAGAGGAACTCCTGTAGTCCCAGCCTGCACCTCTTTCTCTTGTCCAACTTCCTCAACATTCTCAACCTCAATATCCCCTTCTATCTCCTCATGATGAACGGGAGGGGCCTTATTTTGGGGAGCAATTCCGATTGGTACCTCATCTCTAGCAGGCGCCACCCTTCCACGGCCTCTACCCCTAGCTCTTCATCTACCCCTACTTCGACCGCGACCTCTCGCTGCAGATTCCTCAGCTGGAGCATTGACGGGAGCTACGGGCCTAACATCGTTATATCTAGTATTAACCATCTACGGACAGAAGACTAAAGGAGTTTAGATACCAATTTGAATCGCCAGATACCAATTGAAATCAAGTCATAGCACGAATGGAGACAAGAGAAAACAGAGAGATTTCCTAAAGTACTATAGCCTCTTGAAGAAAAGTAAAGGCATCTCTGTACCGTTCCGCAAGACTCTACTAGAATCATTTTGGAACATCGAGATCAATGAACCTAGGCTCTAATACCAACTTTGTCACGACCCAGTCTGTCGTGATTGGCACCCACACTAACACTACGGTGAGAGATCCAAAACTAAGGCATTTAAGTATATGAAAGCAGAAATAATAACTAAAAACTAAAGTTCCCATAAACTTCAACAAAAGATCTAACAACTAACAATGCGGAAAAATTAACCTAGAACCTGAAAGTCAATGTACCAAAACATCTAACAATGAACCAAGTCTAATAAAAAAGGGATACAACCCTATACTAATAAACTAACTAAACAAATGTCTAACTCCGAAAATGGTTGACATACATGAAAGAGAATTCCATGGCAGCCCGAAAGAATTGGCTAACCCTTGAATTCGATCGACGATCACTGATCTCTATCAATAGCCGCTTGAAGATGCCCTGTACTCAACAAAAATAAGAGCTAGTGCAGTATCAGTACATAACAACAGTGTACTGGTAGGATCACGCGGCTATCCCACTAGTGCAACATAAGCAAGTCAAGACAACATTATAATCACATGCATATCTATCAACATATACAATATTATCAACATTTACGAACAACGAACAAGTTCATATTTATATGAAATCATTAGTCCTCTCATGAAACCCAAACCCAAACAGTTAGCATACCGGAATGTGGTATTCGATCCCATAATTATGTCGGAACATGGAAACCGATCCCTTAGTTATGTCGGAATGTGGCAACCGATCCAAGTTAGTTATGCCGGAACGTGGGAACCGATCCATTCAAGACACCATAATTACAATCACAAGTATATCATAAAGATCATACATTTAAGTCGTGATTTCATGGCAATCATCATTCACCTATCTCATTTACAACAAGTATGATCAACATTGCAACATTCATACATATACAAGTATCATAATGAAGCAAGAACAAGCATACATCACATAATCATAGAATCACAACCATAACCTACCTCGTAACAAGCTTGAAACCCTAAGAAACTTGATCCTTCCCTTTTCGGATTCGTTTCGCTTGTTCTTGATCTACAAACAATCAATCTAATACGGGAACCAATAAACAATCACTAATTACCCAAATTACTAACAAATCTATGAACCCTAGATCATACCCATGATCCCAATTATCCAATTTAGGGTTGTTTTCACCATAGAATCTATAACAAAACCTTCCCCCATCAATATTCACCCATTCTATTACGTTCTACGGATCGAAAAATGGATTTGGGGAGTAAAAAGTTTACCTTTAGCCTCAAGAATGGTGAAAAATGAGTTGGACTAGCATGGGGTTCATTCCTTAGCTCTAAAAGTCAAAAAGTGCATAATGAGGTCGTTTAGGGGTTTATTAACGATTTTAATTCATGTCGAGCCCGCCACAGCGGCCATCACCCCGCCAGAGCGGCAAAACCCAACGCCAAAGTGGGTTACATGAGACAGAGATCTATTTCAAGAATTCCAAGATTCCCATTTCACAAAACACCTCTAACCAACGATGCTCAGAAAATACTCTTTATGACAAGATCGATTTCGGGAGTTCTACTCACCCGAATTCAATTCCGTAAAGTCGTACGGGTTCTTTAACGAGTTATCTAACTACTCATGTATCCAAAATCCTAAATGATTCACCCGATTGTTACCAGATTTCTCTACACCTCAAAGACTCTGATTTCATCCAAATCTGGGTAGGTTGGGAAAATCCAAATACTACGAAAAAGTTTTCTGGGCCCAAATTTTCCCCCGTTGGCATTTCTATAACGACGGGAACATGTCATTACAATAGATACCAATTTACCCATCACTCGTCCCCGAGTGACAAAACTTAGGAAAATAGGCTAAGGAAGAATGAACTAGTACCTAAATCGATGAAAAATTGGGGATACTTGTCTCACATGTCCCTCTCGGTTTCCTAAGTAGCTTCCTCAACTGGATGATGCTTTCATTCAACCTTCACAGACTTAATCTCCTTGGTTCTCAACTTGCGCACATCATGATCAAGAGTTGCAATTGGTTCCTCCTCATATTGGAGGTCCTTGTCTAACACAATTGAGTCTCACTTAATGATATAATCATCGTCACCATGATACCTTTTCAACATGGACACATGAAATACGGGATGAACACTTGATAAATTAGGAGGTAAAGCCAATCTATACATTATCGGTCCCACACATTCAAGAATTTCAAATGGACCAATGTATCTAGGACTTAGCTTACCCTTCTTGCCAAATCTCATCACCCCTTTCATGGGTGATACCTCAAGAAGAACATTTTCACCGAATTGAAATGCCATGTCTCTTACCATATGATCTGCATACTTCTTTTGTCCACTATGGGTTGTTAAAAACATAGCTTGAATACTCCTAACCTTATCTAGAGCATTCTTCACTAAATCAACCCCCAATGGTTTCACATCACCAGCCTTAAACCATCCTATGGGTGATCTATATACCCTCCCATAGAGTTCCACAAATGGTGTCATATCAGTTCTGGAGTGATAACAATTATTATAGGAGAATTCACACAAAGGTAAGAACGTATCCCAATGCCCTCCAAAATCAATCACACATGCCCTCAACATGTCTTCCAATACTTAAATAGTCCTCTCTGATTGCCCGTCTTTCTATGGATGGAAGGTTGTACTAAAAGTGAGTTGTGTGCCCAATTCATCATGTAATTTCTTCCAAAACTTGGATGTGAATTGGGTACCACGGTCTGAGATGACAGAGATGGACACCTCATGCAACCTCACTATCTCTTTCACATAAACTTTAGCCAACTGCTCAGCATTATAATCTATTCTTACCGGAATAAAATGGGCTGACTTGGTCAATCTGTCAACCACTACCCAAATAGAATCAAACTTCCCCAAAGTCTTGGGAAGACCAACAACAAAATCCATGGCTATTCTTTCCCACTTCCATTCTGAAATTGGCATTCTTTGAAGTAAACCTGCAGGCCTTTGATGTTCATACTTCATTTGTTGACAATTTTGACACTTCGCCACAAACTCCGCTATGTCTTTCTTCATGTTTGGCCACCAATAAATTCACTTAAAATCTCTATACATCTTGGTCACACCCGGATGAATAGAATATCGCGAACCATGAGACTCCGCGAACAATTTCTCAATCAAGTCATCTACTCTAGGAACACAAATTCTCCCCTTAAAATTGAGCACACCATCCGCATCAAGAGTGGTCTCTTGTGCCTTACAAATCGCAGTCTTCTTTCTAAGTTCCTCTAAATTCTCATCTTCAAATTGTTTGGCCTTGATCTCTTCAATGAAAGTGGCCCTTACCTCAATACTAGCTAGCACCCCACCTCTTTCTGAGATGCCCAACTGCATGAAATTAGACTCTAAGGTCTGAATTTCTTTGGCCAAAGGTCGCTTGGCTACACCTAAGCAAGCTAAACTACCCATACTCACCGCTTTTCGACTCAAAGCGTCTGCCACCACATTAGCATTACCCGGATGGTATTGGATGGTCACATCATAATCTTTAAGTAACTCTATCCACCTTTGTTGTCTCAAATTCAGATCCTTTTGAGTGACCACATGCTGCAAACTATGATGATCAGTAAACACTTCACACTTAACACCATAGAGGTAATGTCGCCATATCTTAAGAGCAAACACTACCGCTGCCAATTCTAAATCATGTGTTGGATAATTCCTCTCATGCACCTTCAATTGACGCGAGGCATAAGCTATAACAATTTTATCCTGCATCAAGACAACACCCAAACCAGAATGTGAAGCATCGCAATAAACAATAAAATCTTTACCTTCAACCGGTAATGCTAGAATAGGTGCGGTGGTCAAAAGAGTCTTGAGCTTTAGAAAGCTCTCCTCACATTTTTCAGTCCATTCAAATGGTATCTCATTTTTGGTCAAATTAGTCAAGTGCATGGCAATAGAAGCAAAGTTCTTCACAAATCGACGATAATAGCTAGGGATAACAAAACTCCTAACTTTCGTCACAGAGCTAGGCCTAACCCAATTCGTAACCGCCTCAATCTTTAGGGGATCTACCATTACTCCTTTTTTTGAAACTACATGCCCCAAAAATGCAATTGATTTCAACCAAAATTCACACTTAGAAAATTTAGCATATAGCTTTTATTTCCCAATAACACCCAAAACACTACGAAGATGGTCGGCATGCTCTTTCTCACTTTTAGAATAGACCAAAATATTATCAATAAACACTATAACAAACAAATCAAGAAAAGGCTTAAACACCCCATCCATCAAACTCATGAAAGTTGTAGGCGCATTGGTCAAACCAAACGACATAACCAAAAACTCATAGTGCCCATAGCGAGTTCTAAATGCCTTCTTGGGCACATCCTCAGGTCTAATTCTCAATTGATGGTAGCCAGACCTTAGATTAATCTTAGAGAAAACTGATGCACCTTGCAATTGGTCAAAAAGATCATCTATTCGAGGCAAGGGATACTTATTTCGAATAGTGACCCTATTCAATTGCGGATAATCTAAACACATTCTCATACTACCATCTTTTTTCTTAACAAATAAAACTGGAGCACCCCATGGGGAAGCCCTAGGACAAATAAATCCCTTATCAAGAAGCTCTTGGATCTGAGCCATAGGCACTCTTAATTCTGCCGAAGACATGCGATATGGAGGGATAGAAATGGGACGTGTACCAGGCCCTAAATCAATGCAGAAGTCTATATCTCTATACATAGGAATACCAGGGAAATCATTTGGAAACACTTTTATAAATTCTGACACCACAGGAATAGACCCAATGGATGGAGCTTCAATCTCAACATCCCTAATACAAGCCAAATAAGCCAAACAACCCTGCACTATCAATTTCTTAGCCCGAATAAAGGATATGATCTTAGTTCGCTTAGCCTTGTACACCCCTTCCCACTCTAAGTTTTCCCTTCCCAAAATTTCTAAAGTTACGGACTTAGTATTATAATTAAGTACAGCATAATAGGGGGACAACCAAGTCATACCTAAGATTATGTCAAAGTCAGTCATATCCCAAAATCACCAAATTAGCCCAAGTCTGAAAACCTATAAACAAACTAGGACAAGCACGATAGACATGGGTAACTATGACTAACTCTCCAACTAGGGTAGACACATGGATAGGGGCATCAAGTATATCAAAAATCATATCAAACTCTAAGGCAAATCACACAGATACATAAGAATAAGTAGAACCCGGATCAAATAACACATTAGTCATCCAGTCACAGACAAGAATAGTACCTGTGATCACCGCGTCAAACGCCTCTTGCTATCCCTCAAAGTTCTAGGCACATATTTCTCTAAGAACATAGCATGAAACTGGGTCCAAGTAAGTGGAGGTAAAGTAGAAGATCTACAGTCCATGTAAGCTCTCCACCACTGCTTAGCCTCACCTTGAAGTTGAAAGGACACAAACTTAACCCCATGCTGATGGATAATTCCCACTTATGAAGCCTCTCATAGCAATCTAAGATGAACTCATAAGCATCCTCATTCTCAGAACCAAGAAACACAGAAGGCTTTAGTTTAAGAAACTTAGTCAACATTTCATGCTCATTGCCAGTCATAAGAGAACCCAACAAAGGACGGAAAGCATCATTACGTCTAGTCCCACCCACCTTGGGCGCAGTGTTAGCAACAGGAGAATTAGTAGGAGCTTGAGTTGCTTGAGCAGAAGAATCACTCCAGGACCAACCAATCCCTTTAAGAACGACATGATCTGTTGAGCTAACACCGGATCCAAAGGAGGAACTCTTGTAGTCCCAGCCTGCATCTCTTCCTCTTATCCAACTTCCTCAACATTCTCAACCTCAATATCCCTTTCTATCTCCTCAGGATGAACGGGAGGGGCCTTATTTTGGGGTGCAATTTCGATCAGTACCTCATCTCTAGTAGGTGCCACCCTTCCAAGGCCTCTACCTCTAGCTCTTCCTCTACGCTTACCTTGACCGTGACCTCTCACCGCAGATTCCTCAGCTGAAGCATTGACGGGAGCTATGGGCCTAACGTCGTTATATCTAGTATTAATCATCTGTGGACAGAAGAGTCAAGGAGTTTAGATACCAATTTGAATTGCCAGATACCAACTAGAATTAAATCATATCACGAAAGGAGACAAGAGAAAACAGAGAGATTTCTTAAAGTCTTATAGCCTCTCGAATAAAAGTGAAGGCATCCCCGTACTATTCCGTGAGACTCTACTAAACTAGATTTGGTACATCAAGATCAACGAAACTATGCTCTGATACCAACTTTGTCACGACCCAGGCCATCGTGATTGACACCCACACTAAAACATCGGTGGGAGAAACACCACTATAACCAAAACCAACCAACTCACCAAAACTAAGGCATTTAAGTATATGAAAGCAGAAATAATAACTAGAAACTAAAGTTCCCATAAATTGCAATAAAAGATCTAACAACTAACAATGCGGAAAAATTAACCTAGAACCTTAAAGTCAATGTACCAAAACATCTAACAATGAACCAAGTCTAAACAAGAAGGGATACAACCCCAAACTAATGAACTAACTAAACAAATGTCTAAGTCTGAAAATGGTGGACATAGACGAAAGAGAATTCCATGGCAGCCCAGAAGAATTGGCTCACCCTTGAATTTGATCGACGATTGTTATGCCGGAACGTGGCAACCGATCCATTCAACACACTACAATCACAATCACAAGTATATCATCAAGATCATACATTTAAGTCATGATTTCATGGCAATCATCATTCACCTATCTCATTTACAATAAGTGTGATCAACATTGCAGCATTCATACATATACAAGTATCATAATGAAGCAAGAACCAACATACATCACACAATCATAGAATTACAACCATTACCTACCTCGAAACAAGC
Source organism: Solanum sparsipilum (assembly GCA_029582215.1). Classification (NCBI taxonomy): domain Eukaryota; kingdom Viridiplantae; phylum Streptophyta; class Magnoliopsida; order Solanales; family Solanaceae; genus Solanum; species Solanum sparsipilum. Next base: position 16,156 of record JAKRZT010031431.1, read on the forward strand.
TTGAAACCCTAAGAAACTTGATTCTTCCCTTTCCGGATTCGTTTCGCTTGTTCTTGGTCTACAAACAATCAATATAATACGGGAATCAATAAACAATCACTAATTACCCAAATTACTAACAATTCTATGAACCGTAGACCATACCCATGATCCCAATTATCCAATTTAGGGTTGTTTCCACCATAGAATCTATAACAAAACCTTCCCCCATCAATATTCACCCATTCTATTAAGTTCTACGGATCAAAAAATGAATTCGGAGAGTGAAAAGCTTACCTTTAGCCTCAAGAATGGTGAAAAATGAGTAGGAGTCGCTTGGGGTTCATTCCTTAGCTCTAAAAGTTGAAAAATGCATAATGAGGTTGTTTAAGGGTTTATTAAAGCTCTAATTCACATCGAGCCCGCCACAGCAGCCGTCACCCCGTTGTAGCGGCCCCGCCACAGCGGCAAAACCCAGCGCCAAAGCGGGTTACGCGAGACATATAGCTATTTCAAGAATTCCAATATTCCCATTTCACAACACACCTCTAACCAACGACGATCAGAAAATACCCTTTACGCCAAGATCGCTTTCGGGAGTTCTACTCACCCAAATTTGATTTCGTAAAGTCGTACGGGTTCTTTAACGAGTTATCTAACTACTCATGTAATCAAAATCATAAATGATTCACCCGGCTGTCACCAGATTTCCCTATACCTCAAAGACTCCGATTTCGTCCAAATCTGGGCTAGGTTGGAAAAATACAAATACTACGAAAAAGTTTTTCGGCCCCAAATTTTTTCCTGTTGGCATTTCTATAACGACGGGAACAGGTCGTTACACTTAGCCAAAGGAAAGACACAACGTATGTTTCATGCTCATGAGATAACTTTAAAAAGAGAATGAAAATATGAATCATGTTATTTTAATCTTTAACTATGTCTAAAATGATTATTTTTCAAATTTGATCATAATTTACGTGGCCATGAATTTCCTGATATTTGATTGACTTGAAATTTGATGATTCCACCGAAAATTATTTAGATGGGTTTTAGGTAATTTGTCGGCTTAAAATTTGATCTAAATATTATAAAGTCATATTGTTTAATTCCCAAAAATACTTAAACCTCTTGAATTTCAATTTGTTCATAGCTTTGGAAATATTTTTTAACACTCCAACTAACCTGAAATTTGGTAAGTTCATTGGTGACGGACTAGTAAGAAATACGCATTGCCATGTGGTTATAGTTTTGAGGCCCTTAAAATAGTTTTTAAGTCGTTCTTTTGAATTAAAATGTGATTTAGTATGAATATAATTTTTTTATATCAGTTTTATTTATGTTAAATGTGGTACATGATTACACGTGATGAGTTAACATGAATTGATATATGATAAGGATATGGATCTGATTTATTTTTAAATCGTTTGAATCTGAATTTGATCATAGCTTTGGAGATAAATATTATTTTCGAACTCAGATTGATCTGAAATTCGTTAGGTTCATCACAAACAATCAAATTAAGAATACTCATTGTTATACAATGATTTGTAATTTGAGGTATTCAGATGATGTTTTAGGATAAACTTTTTCTTGTATCTTGAAAATTATTTTAAATGAAAATTACTCACCTATGATACAGTGGTGATAGAGATTGTTCTCTATGGTCTTCATAACTAAATTTTAGTAAAGTATTAAGTTCATCATGTGTTGGCTTAGACCTTCCTCCATATCAGATGAAATTAATACAAGTTATTAAAATTTAATTCTAGTTTTGATGATATGTATTGACTCTCTCTATATGTGTAACATTTGATTAGATCAGTGATCTAGGGATAAAGATATTCACTTGACATAAATCAACATATAGTACTCTCCATCTAAGCTAGATTTTGTTCTAAATTTGTTGGAGTGAATATCTGACATCACATATGTATTTTGCGTGAGTTGTTATTTTTCATCAAAATTTATGGTTCAAGATGCATGGATATCCATCAGATATGTTTCGAATTTTAATGTTCAATGTATACATAAACATGCTGATTTTTGAAAAATAGTATTCAGATAATGTAAATAGTTTTAGAATTTTGTTCTTTGTTCTTGATTCATGTATCTATTTCACAAATGATGATATGTGATAACAATCTTCGAACTGAAAAAAAAATTAATTCCATTTTGGCCAAACAACATTTTCAACCAAATTGATCATAGTTTTGGAATTCGAAAATAGGGACTCTGATTATTCTAAAATTTGGTAGATTTATAAGAACGGCCTAGTAAGAAGTAAATTTGATCATTATATGAGTTTTTGACCATATTTGGTTATAGGGATCCCTCCCATGATTACCAAGATTATATAGTAGTGAAGTGTTAGCTTCATGTGCTGGCTTAGACCTTCCTCCATGTCAGATAAAATTAATACAAGTCACTATGTATTTAAATGCTAGTTTTGATAATTTGTATTAACTCTCCTAAACTGAGTGATATATAATTGAATCAATGTAACTAGGATTATTTTTACTTGACTCAAACTAATAGTAGACTCTCCATCTGAGTTAGGTCAGTATAAGTTTATGAAGTGAATATCGGTCAGTGTAGTACATGTGTATTGCATGAGTAGTTCTCTAATCCATCGATTGGCTATACGATATGCGTGGCTATATATGTATAAATGAACCCTGAAATTTGATATTTAGGATTATTTGACATATTATAATCTATATAATGTATTATATCTCAAATTCTCAATAGACTTTACGGACTTACTTAATACTACTCAAGTATTTATTTCAATAGAGATAAGATATTAATTCAAAAAAGTTTCATTATATATGTTCATGTTAGATGAAATTATTTTCGGTTTCTATCTAAATAAGAGATGGACACTTTATATATTTTTCTTGTAACTCTTTTGAGTTTGATAAAAATGTTATCTCTTAATATATATTGATGCATAAATTTTTTTTTCTCATGAATTGAATATTAATCTATCTCAAAAGAGAAAATATCTTTTAAATTGAATGAAACTTATATGTACACTAGCGTCTGCGTCATTTATTCTGGATAGAACTTTGAAGTTTGTTAAAGAATGGACATAACGGTTCAGTGAAAGTGAAGTCACTACCAACATATGAGTCATGCTTAGAATAAAAAATACCTAAGAGACCTTTCCTCTTAAAAAGGAAATAAAGGCAGTTATAAGTTAGAATTAATGTATTCTAATTTGTGCGGTAAATGATCATTCAGGCAAGAGGTGCATTTGAGTATTATGAGATTTTCAGAAGGTTACTCATGATATGAATATATAATTTTGATGTTTTGTAAGTATGAATGTCTTGATAAACTCAAAATTTTAAGACAAATGAAAATAGCATCATGAAAAATCTATAAAGTCACTACAATTTGATTGTAGTGACATATACCCCTCTACAGAACAGATGAGTCACTTATCTGATAGAATAATTGCATTTCAATTGCCTATACCAGACACTCAACAATATATTGGTGTAAATGAGAAAATAAATAGACTCTTATGAAGATGATAAGATTAATAATTGGCTTATTCATTGTTGTTTTGTTTCTTTTGGGATATGCTCTAAGAACTACATATCACATTGGAATTCAATTCCTATCCAACCAGGAATGAAATGTGTGTATTAATTGGATATCCAAAAAGAATAAAAGAAGGTTTATTTTATTGTCCTAAAGAAAATAAGGCAATTGTTAAGACAACTGTCCGATTTCTAGAAAATGACTATTTAGTAATCCATGTTCCTAGAAGTAAACTTGTTTTACCGGAACTGAACAAAGTAATTACAAATGAGTCAGCTGTAAATTCAGGCACTCAAGAACATCTAACCGGTATGTTAGAATTGACATTCCATTGCATTTACGTAGTGGGATAAACGTCACTAGACATAACAATACTACTACCTCAAGTAGTGAAATTGATGTTGGGCAAATTAAAGAACACTACATGAAAAAGTTGTTAATATTTCATTACCAAAAGTTTTTGAGGAAAATATTAAGACTCAATAATATGAAAGTGTGACTATTGTAGTAATACTTAGTCGTAGTGGGAAAATCATAACGAAGATTGATTGATTTTGTATGTTTAAGAGGACTTTCATGACAGAACTCCTGTAAAGAAGTAAACTTTTGAAAGGTTTCATGATAGGGCCTCAAAAGATCTAATACAAAAATGATAAGTTTTGACTCAGCATTAATAGACAAAGTTGGATAAGAAAACAACTTGGTAAGATCCTTTTGATAAGAAATATAAAAGGAATATTTGTGAAAGTTGTAAATGCATTGTTGACAGTCTAAGTGGGAGATTATTAGGGTATATACTATTAATCATGTGTTTAGAAATACTATTCTAATCATTTTCAAGATTAAATATCTTAGTGGGAGATTGTTAGGTTATATACTATTAATCATGCATTTAGATATAGTACATTATAACAATCATGATGGTTAAAAGTCTAAATGGGAGATTGTTAGGATATATACTATTAACCACGTGTTTAGATATAGTATTTATTATAGAATAATTATTTATTCATTTTAATAGATCGTATATTCGTTTATGGTGTCTGATTACTTATATAGTAGATGATTTAGTGTATAGACTTTAAGCTTATACGCAGAGGATTAAATCATCGTTATAAGTATAAAGCTTTTTTGTTCACAATCTAAGATGGGAATCAGACATGACATTGGTACGATTGTAGCACAAGATTATATGTATTTTATCTTGATTATGGGAATGGTATAGTTCTAACTTCTTGTGCTAGTGCATTTTGTATGTATTGAACAGGAACGAGTAGAGATAGTTGCTTTAGACTGACTGAAAAAAGCATATTCTGTAAACAATTAAATGTACTTATATTTTTAATCATGATATAACTATTATGATCTGTATATGTTAATTATAGTTTTGATTTATTAAAATGTGAGATTCTAAGATGGGTCAATATTCCTGGTAGATTGGATGATGATATTGGTGAAATAATAAGTTAGTTAGTTGACAGAATCCATGTCTTGATTTAGATATTGACGATATGCCTTTTTGAGAAGCTTAAAAGTTTTCATCGTGTCAAACCTTGTAAGTGGATTTATGAATCCGACACATAAAATAAGTTAAGCAGTACTCTAAAGGAAATTGACCATTGAATTAAGTTCGTCAGTAATTTAATTTATTGATTAGTATCTGTAATCTTAACATGGAAAATTACATATGTGTTTAATGAGAAATTTATAAATATAACTAGAGGAGTAAAATTACGAATTTCTAGTCGAATGATTTGTAATTTATTATGGTAAGAATAATTCAAATTAATTATCAGGAATTATTTTCATAAAAGGAAGCCTCAGTAATTATTTTTTTGGTCCCTACCGTGCCCATATTTAACTAGAACTCGAAGTTTATTCTAAAGGGGAAAGGGAGAAGTATGTGGCTTTCTCTATTCTAAGGTAGGGAGAAATATATCACTTTTTCTATTCTAAGGAAAGGGAGAATGACATGACTTTTTCTATTCTAAGGGAAGGGAGATGTACATCGGAAAGACATGGTATTCCTTCTCCTTGGACAAGGAAGAAATCTCTAAAAATAGGGATTCTTCTAAACCTTGAAAGAGATAAATTTTATATAAAATACTTGTCCACCCGTGTATTGAGAGAGTTCGGTAGTGATTTTGGGATCACTGTAGAAGACCGCAGAACCGCCGTTCAATTTGTTGCCTAGCTTGTAGATTCGTTTGAAAGTTACAGCTCGTGGATTTGATTGAAGGTATCTACTCATGCTTCAAGAGGTAATCCTTAGATTAATTTTAAGATGTTTATGTGATCTAGAATGATTAGATATGTTCTAGCATAAACTATTTGTTGTCTATTATTCATGTAAGTAGTATGATTATTTTCACGACCCGAACCTACATCCTGGACATGGCCGGCACTGGAGAACCATTACTGATCCCCAAGCGAACCCTCATCCTGGCTGACTACAAGCGGAAGACTAACTCAAGCATACAAAAGATTAAAAACTGAATAAAAATCCATGAAACTGAAATATAAAACTTTAATTCAAATGAAATACTCTGAATAAAAAAATAATATTCAACTCGCCATAAAATAGGCAACTTAAGTCTTTAAAACATTTAATAAAATAAATGAATAATACAGACTTCTCAACTATGCTGACGATCTATGAAGCCTCAAACTGTTAAAGATGGAAGTCGGGACAAGACCCACGACATGCTGACTAAACTGAAAGGTAAATGAAATCCTCCGGAAGCAATGAGGCTCACCATAGCTAACTCGAACTCTTGGATGTATTAACGAATCTCCTGTTCATGATCCTGAATACATGTGTCTGCATCATGAGAAGATGCAGGCCAAATGGCTCAGTACGTGGAATGTACGAGCATGTAAGCGGAATTCTAAAACATAAACATAAGCTTGAAGTTCATAAAAAGTGAAAACATACTTACCTCCTTTTAAACTTACAACACTCAAGGAATACTCCAGGATACTCAAAGTTATTCAACTTACTCAACTCAGAAGTACTCAAGAATAAGATACTCAACTCAAAGATATGATACTCGACTCTGGATACTCAACTCAATATAAAGCAACAATATGCATTCAATATATGGAAAGCTTTATAAACAGTAAAAACAACTTAGTTCGTTAAAGAAAAAGCAATACCAAACTTAACTTTACTTATATAATAAAGTAATATAGTTTATGTGGGAGATTCTCTAACAGACAACCACCACTACGAGCCTAAGTGGTGATACAGCGTCTTGCCCACGCTGCCAGAACTATCCTATAGTTTACCGTTATATAGAACGCTTAACTTAGTGGATCACTAGCTTAACTTATGTGATCATCTAAAAAGTATGACCCATTAATACCCATGATGGCTACATGGTTTATGGAGACTTGAGTTAATATGAACTCGCATCCCCATATCGGTGCTCAATACTACTCCCAAAAATATACTTAGCTCATAT
>JAKRZT010031432.1:0-16433 GCA_029582215.1 Solanum sparsipilum
ATTAACATTATGATTTAAATATAATTAAAAATATCAAGCAAAATAAATTTTGAAAACCATTGAATCAAGTTTTTAGGTGTAATTGTGTCTTTAATCATAGTAACACATGCATTAAAAGTTCTTGCATTACTAATACCATGAATTTTCATGTATTAGTAATACACAATAAAATATAGTTATACATAAGTTCAAAAAAATATACCAAACCAGCTGATACTACTAATATACAAAATTAATACATACGCTATTTTTTCTGACATACTTTACCAAAGTACTCCTAAATCAAGTTTCAAGGATGACTTTTTATCAAATAAACCCAACCTCTTCATACTAACAAATGATTCAATTGAGTGGAAAACACATTAATTGACAACAGACACACATCAATTTATGATATACTTGTCTATAGTTGATAATCGTTGATAAAGTGATTGAAATTTTAAAACAATGAAGAAATTAATTTTAAAAAATAATGACTAAGAGTTAGAAATAACAATGATTATATTTAAAAAGTATTCCATCGTTGGATAGTAATTTTCTAATGAGATCTAGAAATAGCAATAACCCAAAATAAAACAAAAGACAATAAATTAAAAGATTACAAAAAAACAAATGGTACACCAAATTGGAAAGTGACCGAACAAAAAAATTTCTTATCAGCCCCTAAATAAAAAAAAACTATTTGAATGTGATTGATTTAATTCATTTAATGCATTTCTTATTAACTTTTTATTTATTTATTAAATCTGGTCAAAATATTCATGTAATCCCACAAGTGAAATACGCGGAGAATAGAATGTATTTATCACAAGCTACACTAAAATCCAGTTACTCTATCTCTATGGTCCCAAAATCTTTGAAAAAATCTTGTTGAATGTGTGATCAATAATACTCTTTTGTCTAGTAGCCTATACAAAGTGACTGAACAAAAGAATCTCTTAATTTTATTCATTAAGATTGTGAGTACAATTCTGTTCTCCCTTGATTCTTCTCTCATGAGATTTATCCATCATTAATAAGATTTGGCGTATTTCTCAAACTAGGTTGATTTTGATTTGATCACTTTATGCATATTTTATTAGTTTGCGGAATATTCAAGATGCCTTTTCAAGGGAATATAGTTCATTTATATAGGCATGAACTAAAGTTTAGGGTTGAGTAACCTCCAAGAATCCTAATTGGAATTGAACACACTTTGTAGAGTCCCAACTCAATCTGAACACGTCTTGTGGAGTCCCATAAAATTTCAGTGTCTACAATATTAAGAAAAGATAATTATTCTTTTTATTTTTACTTTTAGTATTAATTATTTGTCACGACCCAAAAATGATTGTGATGACACTCGTCTTATCCTACCAAGACAAGTCAGCCTAAACCTAAATATTACGATAAAATGTGGAAGTAAAAAAAAATGAAAGTCTAACAACAACTAAATAAAGCGGATAACAAAGTCTTCTTAAATAAACCCCAAAATCTAGTTGTCACGTATGCAAGCCTCTAATGTATTACAATAGAATTGAAAGAAATAAACAAATATTGATGATATTGTCTTAAAGTAGAACACGGTCATAAATATGAGGCAGAGATCTGCTGGAATGACAAACAACTATCTCACAAATCTCCACAGGAAGCCTCGGACAAGAAGGAAAGCGGGAGTATCACGAAGATCCGAGTTCGTAACCTACACAAATAGAGGTTTGTATATGTGACAATCGAATTTTAAGGTATTTTAAAATGACTAAGTTTTTCGCTCTTATATTATTATCAGTTTATCTTTCCACTTTTCTTTTGTATTGTTGGGTTAAGACTAATTTATCTTGATATAATTCAATAAGTGTCATCGCATCTATGTTTAGATCGTGACAGATCCATCCATATTTACAAAGCAATAGCCAATAGCCCATTTCTAATAGTTACCAAAAAGGGAAGTGACAGAGTAAAATAGGTAAATTATTCATTGAATTTGCGGTGTTTTGTACCCTTATAAAAATAACAATATCAAGTGGTCACCAAATACTAATTTAGACAAACGTAAATGACCAATGTCTTCCTTCTTTCTAATATGTAATAATAATGACCCCTTCCATCGTTAAACTTTTCGTAAAATAAATAAATAAATGTGACATGGCATTTTATTAGGAGAGAAGTATATTTTGAGGAAAATAAACATACATTATAACAAAACAATTTTTAGCGGTAATAAATATACACATTAACAAAGAGTGTTAAATTCTTTATCAGCATTAGTTAATTGTCATTGTATACAATGTCGCTAAAGGCTTTAGGGACATATGTAAAGAGTGCTAATTTCCACTAAAAGTACATATTTAGTGGCAATTAAGCTATTGCCGTTAATTAATTGCCGCTAAAGATCATTTTTTGATATAGTGATAGTCAAGTGATATTGTGGTTTAAAAGAAACAAAAAGTGATATCATAGGGTAAATTCTCAAACATGGCTGGCTATCTAAAATGTTTGTCTAACTTGTTTCGGTTAGACTGATTTTGGCACACCCCTAATAAGTATGTCTACTTGTTTAATTTTATACAAATTTAAGTGTATTTGTGCACATCTGAAGTTTTGACACCACTATTACAATAAAAACTAACTTACCAACTAAACACATCCTCCCAGAGAAATGAAGAAAGATTATCACCATTTGCCTACTTTTGATTCTGACCATGATATACAAAAAATTGATGGAGACAGAACTTTCTTCCATGAATTCTATATTGAATCCAAGAAGTTATAGTGTCAATACTCCATTGCTCAAATCACTCTGTTATTGCTGGACTTTGTTATTAAATAATATTTAATAGTTTATTTCATAAAGAATGATATTTTTTTCTTTTTTTTGGCAATTATTTAATTCCAATTTTTTACATGACATGCTTAAGATGATAAGAATAAAGGACATTTTGGTACATTTGATATATCTGAAAATTAAGACCACAAAATTCAAAAATTTTCTTTACTTTCTTAACCTCCGTGTCAACTCAAAATAGAACAAACAAATTAAAATCGAAATTTTCTTTAATTTGAGCCCAGCCTATATATTAATTTGGGTTTTTTTTTCTGTTTGTTGTTATTTGAACTTCTGTGCCTATTCTATGTTGTTTTTTATTTTTACATCTTAGGGCTTAAACCTCGCATAAATTTATGTGTTTGCATTATAATATTTCTCAAAATATGCTTCACACTCTTACAAAACTTATGTCTCGCTAGGTATAAAATCGACTTTTAGGGATAAAAATTAAAGACCAATTCATTTGAAAGACAAAAGCTAAAGACCAGTCTATTAGAAAAATAAAAATTAAAGACCAGGAAAAACAATACAATTAAATGATACAAATATCTTCTATAAGGTTGTCATTTAAATTAAATTTAGAGAAATTAAGTTAAATAGTGCTCACCAAAATAATAGCCAACAAATATATAATTTTGTATATTAATATATAATATATACATAATATACATTTTTTGGTACAAAATAATTACTAATTTATTATATATTTAACTAATATATGTAATTATTTTGATCAATCGATCAAATTTTAATGCATGATAAATGACTTTAACTTCTCCATCTTTAGCTTTGGCATGATATTGGAGCAGGGTGGCAAACATATGTAGCTTATGTATATTTGGTATTCCTTTGTGCCTTATTTTTAGCTTTTTCCTCCACACGGGTGTTAAGGTATTGTAATCTCTTTTCTTCTCTACAATAGTTACAACTTACAACTTACATAGGATTCTCTCTGTTTTAATTAATGTAATAAAATTTAATGCACCGAAAAGTGATTATAGTTAATAATAAGTGTAAATTAGAAACTGAAAGATAAATTATTATTTTTATTTTTCAAACCGAAATAATAAAAGTGAAGATCTATTTTTAATATGATGGAGAAGTAGAAGTGACCAAGGGAGTATTTCATTAAGGGTAAAGGATATTTATTTAAATTAAGTTTTTTTTAATTATAGAAAGATAATATTATCCCTCTATTTCAAAATAAATGAACTATCTGGTGTGATACACCCCTTAAAAAAATCAGTTAATGATATTAATTAAAGGATAATTTATCCATATTACCATTTTATTTCATCCCAAACTTTTCTATAAACTACTAGATACATAGTTGAAAAACTCGTTAAAGAAAAAGAGTAATTTTGTAAAGAAATAATTAATACAGGAGAAATAATGGTTTAGTCCATGTATTATTGCATAAATTCAAATAATTCTTTTGTTATTTGACTATGCATATTTAACCTTCAATTATTTGAAGTGTGTGATTTTAGTCCTTGAAGTTAACAAGAAGTTAACTATTTAACAAAATGATTATCTAAAAATAGATAAAATAAAATAAAATACTGATGATTCTAAATGCTTGAAGAATTACGTGTATAAAATTAAAATTATATTTGATTACAACTTTCTATCTTTAAAAAATTTAACATTTAACTTTTATTATATTATACACACAACTCTTCAAGCATTTAGAATAATCAACCCTTCAATTTATTTCATTTTATATATTTTAAAATAACCATTATGCTAAATAGTTAACTTTTGTTAATTTCAAGGACCAAAACCACATACTTCTAATAACTAAAGATTAAATGTGCATAGTCAAATAAAACATGAACTAAAATTGAAATTATTCAACAACACAGGAACCACACACTTCTAACAACACAACAACAATATAGGAACTAAAACTGTTATTATCCCATTAAAATATATCTTTGTATTTTGAAAAAATCATTCATTTTAAAACATAAAGAAAATGTCAGAAATTCATTTATTTTGGATTCAAAGAATTTTTTTTTAAACTGATCAAAAAAGAAAAAAACATATCATATAAGTTGAAATAGATGGAAAAGTAAACAATGTTGGAAACTCATTGTTCTTGTCTTTTGTTTTGGTTTGTATTTATCTATTTAGGGAAAGGGCATAAATTCACCCCCAAATTTATCTTGAAAAGTTGATTACACGCTTAAACTAATATAGTGACATATTACACACATCTACTACTAAATAGTGAATTTTTTTTACCCCCTAAGACGTGTAGCACCACTCTCACAATGGGAGGTGTATCACACTTGCGCCACATCAATGCCATGTCACTGCCACATCAAATGTCCTGCCAAATTTTGACTTAAATTCTCCATATCATTCAATTATTTCTTCTTCAATGAACACCACCATGAAACAACTACCATTGCCGCCATATTACTACCAATCTATATATTTCAACATGAAAATCAAAATAGTGACCATAAATTTCCCCACCTACGATCAAATCCACCATCGAAATCATACTATCACCATTATCCCCACAAAAATTAGAAAAATCCACAACAAAATTTGACACTCATAAACAAACTCATCACCAAAATTACATCATAACCATCAAAAGGTACAAACCCACCACCAAATATCACTACCACTATTGTCAATATCGATTTTTTCTCCTCCACCACCTTCAATTCCCACTTCTTTGCCACCCTACACCAACAAATCCATCATTCTATTTTATTTTTTAAACTTAATCATCTATTTTATCAACCACCAACAAAGCTACAGAGAAAAATCAAATATAATGAAAATGGTGAAATCGAATAAGCATTAAAATAGGATATGATGGGGGAGAGGATTTTGGTGGAGGTATAGTGGGGTGGATGGAAATTGGGTATGAAAAAATGATGAAGAAAAATAAAGAAGAAGAAGAAGAAGAAGATGGTTGCCTGTGAAGAAGTAGAAGAAGAGGCGTTGGGTAGGGCGTGGGGGTAGGGTGATAGTAAAATGAAGATTTTAATTTATTTTTTTCACTTTCTTTACTGTCAAACACGCTTTTCTTTTTTTATTTTTTGCCACTTCAATTATAGGGGTAAAAAAAATTCATTTTTAAATAGTAAAGTTGTGTAATAGGTCGTCATGATAACTGACTTTTCGAGACAAATTCAAGAGTGAATTTATGCCTTTTCCCTATTTATAAACTATAAACTGCAGGGCATGTGAATTGAAACCAACTGAACTAAAGAGGTAATGTCCATGATTGAAATCTTTTCATTAACGGACAATCGTCTGTCACTATGCACTAGTCGACTTAAATGCAGGTTAGTTAAAACAAATCTTGAAGAAAATAATTTTTATTGCAAAATAAAGAGTGAGTAGTATTTCTTGTTCAAGTTTCAAAGATCACATGTTTAGCAGGAATCTTTCAAAGATTTTGGGACCAAACTTTTAACATTTGGTAGGGACCAATCTTCATTGACAAAAAGAAAGTTGAGTCCTCTGTGAAAACCATATGTTTGGTCATATATACTTTTGGCTTAAGTTATTCACGGCCTTTTAAAGTTGTCCACATAATTCGCTTAAACACTTCAACTAAGGCTTTTACCTATTGAATACCTTAACTATTCTAAATTGAACCATTTAGACACTTTATGCAGATGTGGCACAAAAAGTGTGACTCACACCTTGTTAGTGGTGATTCATTTAATCAACACATTTTACGCACAAAGAATTTGAAATCGAAACGAAAAAAAAGGATGAACAAATTTTTTTAAAAAATAAAAAGAAAAGAAAAAACACTATCAATTTGAAATAGAAACAAAAAAAAAACATAAAGAAAAAAAAAAAGGATAAATTCTTACTTAGTATATGTTAAAATCTCCATTTTTTCTAAATGGAGAACAACAATGATGGACAAAAGGTGATTTTTAGTGAAAGAGAAGAAAGGGAGAGGTTTGGGGTGGTGTGGGGGTGCGGGTGGTAGAATAGATTATTTTTTTTTAAGTTGCAATCTTTTCTTTTTAAATTTAGATATTTTTTATTTTCAAAATTCATTTATATAATTATTTTAAATTAAAATGCCATATGTCTTCATTTGATTTGTTATTTTGCCACATCAGTTGTATGTGTATTACACGTACTTTCTCATTTGACCATATCTGAGAAAAATGTTTGATAGATATATATTTTTAAAGGTTGGAGCGTCTAATAGGAAAAAAAAAAGTGAATTATGCAAATAATTTTAAGAGATCGGGAATGACTCAAAAGCCAAGTATATATGGCCAAACATATAGTTATTACCTTCATACACCTTTAAAGTGATGACAAAAGTTGATATGACATATGTGTTTGTCAATGAAGATTGGTCCCTATTCCCTACCAAATGTTAAATGTTTGGGCCCAAAATTTTGAAAGATTCTTTGTTATTTTTTTATTTTTTTTCTCAAAAATAAAATAAAATGTGATCTTTAAAACTTGAACAAGAAATACTACTCACTCTTTATTTTGCAATAAAAATTATTTAATGTTTGGTCCCAAAATTTTGAAAGATTCCTGTCAAACATGTACTTGTTATTTTTTTATTTTTTTTCTCAAAAATAAAATAAAATGTGATCTTTAAAACTTGAACAAGATATACTACTCACTCTTTATTTTGCAATAAAAATTATTTTCTTCAAGATTTTTTTTAACTATCCTGTAGTTAAGTCAACTAGTGCGTAGTAACAGACGATTGTCAGTTCATGAAAAGATTTTAATCATGAATATGTGGCATCATGTAACGACAGAAAATGATACAATCTATTCAAACGTTGTTTTCATGGTTAAAACTATATAGTACGGTACAGTACAACACAATATAATACGATACACTATGAAACAATACAAAACAACCATCCAAACAAAGCTTCAATGATTTTATTACACTAAAATGAGTGTTTAAACGAACACATCAAGCAAAGGTAGAAGTGAAAGTAAATACATCTTTGTCACATCCAAACATCTTCATATTCTTGATTGAATGAAAAATTCCTCATCTAATCCAAACATTTCCATGTAGTCTTTCTTCAAATCTGCTTGAACAACAATTCCAGTGCCACATTCTGGATCATACAACCAAAACATATCACTACGTCTCAATCCAAAACTAGTCAAGCAAGGTTTTCCCCAACCAAAATCTACTTTGTTAATAGGGAACCCACACAAACTCGATGTCATACACACATCCACTTGTTCATTTTCTTCCCATTCTTGTATTTCTTCATGAAACTTAGACGCTAGGGAATACATGTCAGTTGATTCCGCAAATGATATGTATACTGTTATCTTTTGTATTACGTCCATAAGCAACAATACAATGTCTTTTAACTCCATTCCTGTTTCTCCCGGTATGAATTTGACTGGGACTTCAATAGCAAAATTCCCAAATGAGTTTTTGTAACTTGGAAAGTCAATCTTACCACGTAAATTCACAGCGACGATCAATAAACAAGGTCTCAAACGTCCATTATTTTTTCGTTGAAAAACATTGATTAGAGTCCTCCATAGAAGAGCAATGACCAACTCAACACGTGATGGTTTGAAATAAACCAATCCAATAGTTTCCCTAAGTCTTGATATTGCAGATTCACTTATGACAAACCTCCTCGCGACCATTTCAATAGAATCATGACCATCATCACTAGGGGACTTCAATATTTTTGATAAACGATTATCACTTGTTGCTGGGAAGATGGTACCAAAATCATTAAACGTAAAACAATTGATCATATCTGAATTAATACCCATTTTACTCACTTTAGACCACTCATAAACAAATTTCCCTGCTGTGAATCCATCAATAATCGCGTGCTCAATGCTCAAACATAATGCCAGCCCCGTACCACAAGCAAACTCCGTCACTTGCACAACAACTATTGGATTGGTACACAAATTAGAATCATTACGATCGAATTTAGGACAAAAGTACAATGCTAGGTCGATATCTTTTCGTGCATCCTTGAGAAAATCACAAAATTGAGAATCAACTTTTGCCTTTATATACAAAACACCTTCATCATGACAATTGATTGATTGACCATCAGATGCAAACCTACCCGATGTTGGATAAACATGAGTTATAAACTTGGACAATGATTGTTCTAGTCGTTCATGTATAATGGAAATTTTAGTAAATGTGGGATTTTTGAGTGGATAGAAAAAAACAGTAGGAACGTGCATTTGGAGAGCAAATTGATCAAAGAAAGATAATTTGTAAGTTTTGGGGTGATAATTATCATCATTATTTGATGATTTTATGAAATTCTGCGAAAGGATTTTAATCTTTGTAAGAGACTTAGACTCCATTATTTGATTTTGAGGTGTTTGCTATAATATCTTCAAAAAACATGTCACTAATATTATAGCCTTCATGCCTCTACATTGGATGCATTTAGTGCATTTCTTATTAACTATTTTTTAAAAAAATAAATAAATAAAAAGTGGTCAAAAGGCCTTAAACAACAACATATCCGGTGTAATCCCACAAATGAAGTCTAGGGAAGATAGAATATCCAATTTTCTTATATTTGGTTGGCTTATATAAATGTTTTGAAAAATGTTTTTCAAATCAACCTATTTTCCTCAAATTTAAGGAAAATGACTTCCCTTCAAAAATTAAGGAAAATGTTTTCCAAAACACTCGTCCAACTTCAAATTACAATTTTTTTAGGCGAAATGGTCTGATGGATCCTTGTACTTGTATGAGTTTGTATTATGAACCCTTCTACTTAACATTTTGTCAACTAAACCCTTAAATTCAACGGAAGTCAACATATTAAACCCCTTTGACCATTGACCAAGCTTATGTGACAACTTAATTGTTGACGTAGAATAATTGTGTGATTTCACGCAAAAAAGGTCCGTGAACATAAGAATACCCCATCCAATCCTCCATTTCTCTCTCTTTCTCCCCTTTCCCATGGTTCTTCAGTTTCTTCTTCTTTTTTAACATTTTTATCCCTATATTAATTTTAAACAAGATAACAAATTCTGAAGTGGGCCGCAACAGATCTGAAAAACAAGATAGTAAATCTCAAATGAGAAATAAAAAGCTAAGGATGAAGACTGGGGGAGTAATCCTTACGGTGATAATTGATAAAGCTCAAATCCACCATGAATGCACAAAGAAGGAGATGGAAAAGCTCAAATTCCAATCTCTTCTTTTTCGACACCTCAAATATTTTTTATTTCTTTTTTGCTTTAGTTTCTATTTCGATGTCCTTTGTTTAATTTTTTTTTTCTCTGTTTCTACGGATTTGAACATGTCCCTATGTTTTGTGAACATCTTTTTGACCAAGAGGAATATTACATAGAGGAATATTAATTTCTTCACTCCATGGAAATTGTGTTAAAGAATATCACCATTGATTTCTACATAGAGGGTTTAGCAAGACATTAATTATTAACTTGAAGGGATATGAATTTATTCACCCCTCTACCATCTTTCTTCCCCTGCCCAATCCCTCATTTCTCTCTCTTTCTCCCCTTCCCACGCTCCCCAGATTAGAAACGAAATGTGCTACAATGTGTGAGGTGATAAATTTGATAATTTTGATGGGTAAGAAATAATTATTAAATGTCTTTGTGAAATCAAATAGAATGTGTTGTGTAGAATGGTGTACAAATATAGGATATATTGAGGTATTTTAATGGTGATTTATTTATATTAATGATAAAAAGAGGTTTATGGTGTTTCAAGTGATAGACAAAATTATATAAAATAGGACCGAAAGTTATAAATGATGAAAACATAGACAAGAATCGTGATTTTTATGATTTAGGAAAGTGGTGATAATGGTGAAGATGGAAGTTGTGGTGATGAGATCTAATTTTAAAAATGGAGAGAGATGGTTAAGGAAGAATGAGGGAGGAATGAAGTGAAAAAGAAAAAAAAAATTAAAAATAATAATTAATGATGTGCCATTTAAAATCTAACGTGAATGACGACATGTCATTTTTGGTGAGCGTTTGAAGTTCACACAAAACCAAGGGGGTTTAAAATAGTGAGTTTCGTTGAGTTTAAGGGCTCAGTTGATAAATAGTTAAGTAAAAGGGTCCAGAATACAAACTCATGCAAGTACAAGTGTCCATTAGACCATTTCGCCTTTTTTTTATACATCACCCTCACATAAAATGAGACGGAGGGAGTATATTTTAATATATATTAGTATTATATTAATTATTACTAATATAAAATATTATATAAGCAAAATGTAATATTAGGTCACCACTTTCCAATTTTTCACTTTTCAGCAATCAACACCGCCGCATCCCACTTTCCACCGACCTGCGATTGTGAGGCAGAACTAGGGGTGTGCATTCAGTTTTTTGGTTTGGTTTTTCACTATTCGGTTTGTATTTTTTGTTTTTGGTTTGTAAAAGTGTAACCCAATCCGATCCAAAATAAATTTGGTTTGGTTTGGTTTTCCTTTATTCGATTCGGCTTTTTTCGGTTTGATTATTCGGTTATGTCAATAATTAATAACATAACCAAAGTAATAATATTGATTCTCTTAAATATACTTTATAATATAAATCATAAGTAAAACTTAAAACACAATACTTATAATTATACCTATTAGAGATGTTCAAATATAAAATATAAATGTAATCATGATGAAAGACAATAACCAAAAAGGGTCAAAAGTGGTTAACTCCAACTTAACTCTAAACCTAAATATTTATATATATATATATATATTCAAATATACTTCGTTTTTTTTTGGTTTTTATTTTTTAAAATCCAAAACCAAACCAACCAATCCAAATAAAAATTCGGTTTGACTTGATTTGGTTATTCGGTTTAATCCGAATAGTGCACACCCTTGCTCATTCATAGGTAGAACTGCCGCGACCAGGCATTTGATTATTTTATATTATTATTTTTAGCGCATTAAGCTGAAAAAATCAAACAAAAAATTGTAAAATTTTAAAAAGCCCATTAAGCAGGTTCATAACAAAAAATTGAACCAACAAAAATCAAACTGAATTAACAAAAATCGAACCGAATTAGTATTCGGTACAACAAATGCAAAAATCAAAAACCAAAAAATTCAAAAAAATACTGAAAACGAACCGAATTACCGAATGTCCAACCCTACTTTGCGTCCACCTATTTTGTTAAGAATACCGTTATGTTCATTTTTCCAGCTCACTTGTATCCTTCAACACTAACAACCCCTATTGTTTTATTTTTAAAAAAATATTTATTAAGTATCATTTTCAATCGGTAAATAAAAAACCCTACACCCACGAGATATTTTTCTTTCCAACCCCAAATATGATAACCTCATGACCCAAAAACTTTTGACAACTTCTAATTTTATTCTTGTTTCTTTCCGACCCCAAATATGATAACCTCATGACCCAAATAATGTGCCAACAACACTTACTGAAGTTTGGTGTTTGGTGAGTCGAATATGGAGCCACACCAATAAACCCAACATCGACTTGTTTTTGTCAATAAAAATTAGGGCCACACAAATAATGCTACACTCTGTTTGAAAAGTTATCTGATAATTAAAAATTGTGTAATTATTGAAGTAATGGTTATTACTTATTACTCTAGTAATAACACAATCTAGTAATTATATTGACTTGTTTGTTTGACATAATGTAATTATAAGTGTGTTGTTTGGTTGTACAAGTGCAATCATAAGGTTGTATTAAATTTTAAAAATAAAAATTTATATTAGACAAATAAGGACCTTTATAAATGATATTAAATTAATAATTTAGTGTATATATTGTCTTTTGAAAATATATTAATTAATAAACATATGTTCATAAAATATATTATTAAAAAAAAACTGATTTATATTTTTTAAATTTGTATATTTTAATGAGATTAATCATAAAAAACGATTTTTTTCAAATTTCTCAATTTCAACTTCAACTTCACATATCAATAATATATCAAACTTCTCATTTTGTGTTTTTCTGTTCTATGAAAAACTGGCAGTGGCAGTTGCAGTAGTAAATTGAGTATGAGAAAAACAGGTGATGTGGAAAAAAAAATCTAAGGGATTTTAAAGAGAATGGGATATGGTGGGGGACTTGCAAGAAAGGAGTTTGAATAGTCATTTTTATATCCAGCTGGTGTGTCAGTAAGTGCCAACTAGCAAATCCTCGACTATTAAATGTGCCCCATTGTAAAATTTGTGATAATGTGCATGTATTCAATCAGTGACGGAGCTAAAATTTTTAATGAGGAGATTTAGTATATGAAGAACTAAACACATGAATTAATCAAAGAAAGTTCATCATCTATTATATATACTTAAAATATGATTTTAACCATATATAAATAGTAATATTTCCACCGAAGGGAGTTCGAATGAACCCCCGACAGAAGGCTGGCTCCTCCCCTGTATTCAATAACCACTAAATTGAGAAATTAAAAAAGAAAAGAAAAGAGAAGAAGAACGTAGAGGGAAAGAATCGGGGAGACAAAGGAGAATGATTTAGAAAATTAATGGTAAAATAAAATGTTCAATATTATATTTTTAGCGGATCGGCTTAAATGGGGCGGGTCATTAAATGGTTTAAATGGATATATATTTGGTTCTTAAAATTTTGGTTAACAATTAAAATTTCATGTCAGTAAATTTTAATGAAAAAAAACAATTAAATAAGTTTAATGACTTTCTGTACAAAGAAGTCATAGTTGAGTGATTTTTGAGTTGAAAATGAAAGTTGAGTAACTTTCTATGCAAAAAATTGATAATTGAGCGACCATCAAAGTTATTAACAATGATTGAATTGAACAAATATTTTAGCGTTGAATAGTAATTTTTCGATGACAGCTAGAGCCTAGAAATAGCAATAACCCAATTGAAATAGATTTGATCTAAAAATGGAAAACAAAGACATGAACAAAAGAAATAAAAATAAAAAGGTAACAGAAACCAAGTGGTCTCCAAATAATAAAGTGACCAACCAAAATAATTTCTTATTAGCCCCACAAAAAAAAAAAATGACTGTTTCTTCACGTGTTAATTAATAGAGGTAGTGTGATAAGTTACGTCAATCATTTTCGACTCTTAAGTTTAAATGCGACAACAAAAATGAATGGAGAAAAAAATAATTTAGGCAAAAATAAATAATGCCTCCCTTCTTTCCAATAATTGAAATCATGAAACATATCGCATTAAATAGGATTGTCGTCTATCTGAGCTATTTTACTTGTTATATTTTTTTAATCTATATACCCATTAAAAATACATATATTGTGATTGTCTCATTTTGTATTTATTTAAAATGTTAATAATCATAATATTAAAATAGGTATAATGTGCTCTTTATTTGAATTTTCTATACTAATTAGTCGATGTTTATTACTTTAAAATATAACTATTACTAAGAGCAAAACAAAAAATATATACTCAATTAATATTTGAGTGGATAGAAAAGAAGGCACCGACGTGCGGTGCATTTGAAGGGCAAATTGATCAAAGAAAGATAATTTGTAATTTTTCGATGAGAGCTAGAGCCTAGAAATAGCAATAACCCATTTGAAATAGATTTGATCTAAAATGAAAAACAAAGACATGAACAAAAGAAATAAAAATAAAAAGGTAACAGAAACCAAGTGAAAGTGACCAACCAAAAGAATTTCTTATTAGCCCCATAAAAAAAAATTGACTGTTTCTTCAGGTGTTAAATTATCAATGCTTCCCTTCTTTCCAATAATTGAAATCATGAAACGTGTCGCATTAAATAGAATTGTCGTCTGTTTGGGCTATTTTACTTGTTATATTTTTTTTAATCTATATACCCATTAAAAAATACATATATTGTGATTGTCTCATTTTGTAGCATGTTTACCGATATATCCCTTATATTTGTTTATTTTTGTTGTAATTTTTTTATATGTAGTGATTTATTTTGTGAAATAATTTTTAAATTTATTTTGTTTGATATTTTTAATTATATTTAAATCATCATGTTATTATATTTATATTTAATTTATTTTTATTTATTTATGTAAGATTGATTGAAAATTTGAATATGTATATTTTAATTTAATAACAATAAAAATTTAATTGAAAATTCTATAATAGATATTTAAAACTATTTTTCTCTATAAAATAATCAAAATATTAAAAGTGTCTTGATACTTGCCCTTTTTCGTAATTTGACTTACAAAAGTATTTTTTTAAAAGATTATCCAATCACAATTTGCTTAGCAAAAATACTTTTCAAATGAATTAGCCAACATAAATTACTTTCTTTCTTTTTCCAAAACACTTTTTAAAAAAACTATTTTTAAAAAGTGCTTATAAAAATAATAAGTTTTTAACAGTAATGCCATACATGCTCTTTCTTTGTAAGAACCTTCGGCTCTATTACTTAATTTTTAAAGGTATTTGCTATGATATCTCCAAAAAAAATCACGTCATTAATATAATATAGCCTTCATGCGTCAAGATTGGATCCATTTAATGCACTTCTTATTAACCTTTTCTTTATTAAAGGTGGCCAAAAGATCAACAACAATAACATATTCAGTGTAATTTTAGCTATAAGTAAGTATAAAAAAAGTAGAATGAAACATAAACCTTATCCATACATTGTAGAGATAAGACATAAGAGGTTATTTTCAATAAATCCCTCGCTAGAATAAGCTATATCAAAAACAGTAAAAGTTAAAATCGAAGAACAAGAAACAACAAAAATAGTTCTAATACTACTGATAAGAAAGAAGATCAAAGAGATAGTTTAGGTATGAAACTTACACTCTCAATAATTTAGGTATGAAACTCAAAATAATGAGATAGTTTAAGTGTGTTTTTGACACTTTATTTTGAACCATATATTTTTAAATAAATGAGTTTTACCAATAATTGAAATCCTATTAAAATAATGAGATAAGTGTAAAACCACAGGTCTCTCTTTTATTCCACTTTCTTCATGATGTTTGTACTACACTATTTTTTATTTTTTTATAAAAAATTATCACATCACATTTCATATGGACAAAATATTCTACTTCGACAATAAATAAATAAATTATTAGTATTAGTCAAAATAAAAAATTTAAATATTATTAACCCAAAAATATATACATTTTTTTATAAAAAAAAAGTTCTTACCATACTCCACCACTTCCTCTCATTGTAACCCCCCCCCCCTCCCCCCCCGTCCCTTCATCTTTTCAAATAATAATTTAGATAATTATTTTAATTTTTTAAAAAGAAAATTCTACTCCACCCCACCTTACCTTTGCTTTCAATTTCTTTTCTCATTTTGTATTAGATATATACGAATGTTTTTAGGAATGTATTTTTTATTTGCCAGAAGACTTTTTTAATTTATTTTTTATTTCTTTTATATTCGGTACACAAGTAGAGAAAAATATTTTTCTAAAAATATATGTACAAAGGAGAAAAATGTAAAATAAATAAATAATAATAATAAATTAAGAATGGAGGGTTAGATGGGATGAGGTGAAATTTTATTTTTTTTAAAAAAATTAAAATATTATCTTTTTTTTGGGAAGGAGTGGGTTTTTTTTGGGAGAGTGAAGTATGATTTTTTTTAAAATATTCTATAAAGGATTTATTTTTTAAAGAAAAGGGAGGGAGGGGGGGGGGGGGGG